>JAABKK020060397.1:26538-44657 GCA_011634745.2 Catotricha subobsoleta
AGTCAAGACAATCAAACCTAATTGTTTTAATTTATATTTACAGAACTAACTAACCCACAAAGTTACCAAAGAGCAAACACTTAAATTTCTTTTTCATTCAAACTGGGATTCACTAATGATTATACTTACTTCCTAATATTTCTCTTTATACAATAACTAATTTGTATTAAAAATTGAAAAAATTCAAATCGCAATAATCGGATATAAAAGTTTCTCTCTCTTGATCTAAATAAATTACCAAACGCCAATATTTTTCGTTTAATTTCAAAATAAAGATTTTATGTTAAAATTCGGTCAGATACAAAACAAACAAATCACGCCCGTTATATATTTTTGTTTTGTATCCAAAATGAAAAAAAAGAATGATGGTTTAATAGGTCCAACAGAACATGCGGATGATGTGTTACAACGTAAAATAGTTTTTGTTGTTGCAAGTTAAATGACTGTAATTTCTTACGGAGAAAACAGAAATATATAATAATAATAATAATATAAAAAAAAATTATTACTGACAATTAATACGTGGGTGTGAGTTGGTTAATTTACATAACATGTACCGATATACCGATGTACAAATGCCTACCTCTTTTCTCATAAAATCTGAAGAAAAACACAATATTTCATATTCTAATAATATTGCGCGCGCATGTAATTTTTATTATTATTTATGGAAGACATGGTGATTTAAGGCGTTTTACATAAATTTGTTTCATATTTTATATGCATTTATTTTCTACACCAAATGAATAAATAAGATAAAAAATGAGTTGATTATTTATTATATGTACTTAGTACTTAATTATCGTATTAAATATAGAAAAATATAAGTAAAATATAGAAACTTTATTCTGTTTGGTAAATTTATAAATAGTTATAGAAATTATGTATGTTTATATTAAAATGGTGTTTGCCTGTCATACTTACAATACAACAGTTAATAAATATGAAGAGGAGAAGAAATATCCAGATAAATTATTAGAATTTGTAACGTTAATTAATCAAAAATTATTGCTATGAAAGATTCTTTCCATTCATATACGCCATTGATTTCATGCGGTATTCTCATGATAGATATATGAGCCCCCACGGCCAGGCATAATAAGAAAATTTTGCAGCAGTGTACTTTATATCTAAAACTAAACATATGAAATTTACTTCATTTAACAAAGACGTGGGTAGATTTATGAAAGAGGTCGAATAAATAAATCTCCTTACTTGATTAGTACGCTAGCTGTACTAAATGTAAAGACATTTGCATGTCATAAACCATACAGATCGTGTTAAGATTAAAATTAAATGCCTTCTCGCAGGCAAATCTATCATTTTCATTCAATAGTTTTATGTTGAAAATATATTTACCTTAAAACTTTACCGTTACGCAAACGCAATTTGTATTCTTAATCCTTAGGAATATAAGAAGATCCAGCTTTCATGTGACAGTCGCTATTCTGACTGCCATATATTGCATATAAGACAATGAACTCATGAATAAAGGATATCACAGTGATTATATTGTTTGCTTATTAAAATAAAGCTTTTATGAATTGATAAGCATATATCTCTTGGTGTTATTAATCTACCATCAACCGAACCCTAACCCGGTACATATATGAAAGCATATTACACTTTAACTTTAAAGCAAATAAATTTTAAACTTGAGATCCATTTACCAATGGCATTTAATGTTTGTTTGCAGTAATCTAATCGAAATTTACTAAATAAACAAATAGCATTTTAAATTATTCATTATTTTGTTGGAACACGTTTCGGGATATTCCATTATACAAAAGAAAGAAAATCACATTTGTGCATTTATTCAAAAATAAATTATGTATGTCTATATGCAAACGTAATATTAATAAAAATATTTATTATTCTTGTCATAATTTCCTATTAAAATCCCCTATTCAATTGGACTTGTCACAAATATCTCATAACATTGCTATATATACTTATACATACATATCACCCACCAGAGCATGTTCCACCAACATCAACCCATTCATTTTGCTCTTTTTTTACGTTTTTTTTTTTTTTTTTTATTTATGATTGCTGCTGCGCTACGCCACTTTTTGATATAAAGCTAAAGCATAATCTCAATTTATATTTTTCGGCGTTTCATATATAGAGTCACCAGTGTTATTGGTATTATATACGCACAAATATTATTCATATTTTTTTTATTAACAAACGGCATCTATAATATCAAAATTTTTACTACTAAAACATTTATATTCTATGCCGTTCCACATTTATTCTAATAACTCGTAAGTCACATCTCAATCAACGTCTTTAAGCAAATATTTACATTTATTCATGTTTAAATTGGGGCGTATAGTCCTAATTAAATTACATGCGAAAAGAAACACCACGCTATGCTATGATCACAAAATAAAAAAAAAAAAACTTTTTTTTTCTTAAATTTTTTTTTTTTTTTAAATAAAAAATAAGAAATCCTCTAACTGGGAAATATTGAAAAATCAATAATATTCTTAAACGTTTCGTATATTTGGTGTATTAATATTGAATACATGCCTCAGCAACAACAACAACAACAACAACAAAAGTATATGAAAAAAAAAAAAGTTTACTCTATTCTATATTCGGGACTAATATACCCACCTAGGCACAGCACCAGTCAGTATATTTCAAAATCACTCTCTCTATACACCAATAAGTATATATGAGCATGCAGAAAAAAAAAGAAGAAAAAAACGAAAAAAAAAATAAATAAAATTACGAACGAATTGAAAAATATGAATATACAATCCATGTTGATTAAATTTCGCACTTCACTGAACAAATAATGATAAATTACAGTTGATGGATGTTTGTTGGATGACATGGGATTGAGATTGCACAACGCGCAACAATGATGAATGGTGGATTTTTTTTTTTTTTTTATTTATAAAATAAACACAAAATAATATTATGTGTTATTCTCAAGTGTACAGAATTTGTGTGTACAGAGGCAAAGCGACATGCCATTGGCAGCAATATACCTTAAAAAATTCATATCACAACAAACAAAGTTCAAAATAAATAAATATTTACGCATAATATATAATTTTGTTTTTTTCTTTTTATTATTCCTGTAGCAGCTAATTAACTTACGTGCTCATGCTTAAATGACACCCAAAACGAAATACACGCACTCACAATTCTTTCTATTTTCATTCAATAAATCTATTTAGAATAAATTGTGACTAATTTCTGGTGTATAACAATAATTTAAAATAATTTTCTCGTGACAAAAACGAATTCGTTCTTTATACGTAATTATATATTATGTCTTCCTGGTTTTGTCACATCTATATTATTCTTCTTTCGTTTTATTATTTTTTTTTCTTTTTTCGTTTATCGTTTTATATAAATATTTTTTTTTTCCCTATAAAGAAGATACATTGTACACATGAAAATTTACTTTTATTTTTTATACTTTCAGAACATTTTGTTTAAATTTATAGCCGTCAGGTATGAAAAATGTGCTTAAATATGATAAGACGGTTTTTTTTTTTTTTCATTCTTTATTTTCTGTTCTTCCTTTCATTCTTTCCATAATGATGTTATTATAGTCGGCCCTGCATGGAATATGTGTAAAATATGAATATATGTGAGTGAATGTATGCTAGACTCTGTAAAACTCGCACGAAAGTTAAAGTGGTTCCTCTTCCTCTGTCTGGTGTCTGTTCTGGTGTGTATTTTTTTCACTTAAAAAAGAAATAAAAAAAAAAAAATCAAAAAAAAAAAATGGGAATTTATTCTTATTCTATATTTTGCGCGCATTTTATATGCTTTAAGTGCAAATTTGATTATATATTTTATATTCTTACCTTTTCTTACATTACAATCCATGTAATTATTTTTGTATAAACATTTGCAGTTAGTGTCAATTTATTTTCTTTCTTTGTATGTAAATTTAATACGGAAACCGGTTATTGTGAAAATTCGGTACAATTCATAAGAAAGCAATTTATTTATCAGTTGAATAAATGTGTATAAGTTTTTTTTGTTTTTTTTTTTTCTTTTTTATTATTATGTTTTGTTTTCTGCA
This sequence comes from Catotricha subobsoleta, assembly GCA_011634745.2. NCBI lineage: Eukaryota > Metazoa > Arthropoda > Insecta > Diptera > Cecidomyiidae > Catotricha > Catotricha subobsoleta. The sequence continues at coordinate 30,593 of JAABKK020060397.1, forward strand.
ATTTTTACATGCTGATAGAATCAATAAAATGTAATTTATTTGAAAAGCATGTTTTACGAGGGCATTTATCTTTTCTTTGTTTATAACATGAAATATCTATAATTTATGTCGATAATTGTTACCTTAATGCCCATTGCCAAAATGTAAGTACAGAGAACGATTTCCGGTTTGTTAATATAATGATGCAGTCAATTCAGAGTTCTTGATTATAGGAATTTTGTGTAATAAATGAGTGGAGTTAAAATGAATATTCTTAAGACAGTCTAGAATAAAAAGGCGATATTACTAAATCATAATATTGACAATGAAAAATAGGATGGATCCCTGATGCTTGCGAATAATTCTAAGATAACGTTTATACGTACAGCTGAAATTATCCATTGAACGAAATTTTAGACCTTAATTTCAAAATAATTTTAAATAAATTTTATATTATTTTTTCATAGAGATTCTTTAATCCGCAGCAAAACTGAATTGAATATCAGATTTAAAATATATATCTATATAATATGGTCAGGGCTCCGATCTGTCACGTTACACTCATACGCATATTTTGACTAATATCTTGAAAAAAAAAACATAAAATCCTAACAATTTTCTGATCGCACAATATGACGATCCCAATGCCTACATTTCATACATAAGTTTTTTTTTTTGTATCTCTGATGGTTTCGGAGGTATAAGCGTTAAAAAGTGTATGTCACGTTAGAAAATTCACGAACTGAGTTTGGAGGTTTTAAACGCTTATAGCTCCGAAACCATATGAGTGTAACGTGACAGATCGGAGCCTTGACCAAATATTATATATAATTTAGTTTAAATTTTAAATATTACTTACCTACACCATATTTTCATAATTCTCAAATATTAACTGACTAGTTGACCAATTGAAATCATGATCAAAACAATCAGAAAAATCAATTTTACTATTTGAATATAATTGCTACACTTATTTATTCATTAAGTTATGATTTTCCAAATATGGTATAAATAACTTGAAATTATAAATAAATTATTGTTTCGATACGATTTCGATTTTAATTAAACCGCACACGAAATTAAATAACCAGCGCCTATCGTCAACAACATAAATAAACAAAAAAAATAAAAATAAAAATAATAATAGCACAATAATAACCAGAAACTGTGAATAATAAATGTGCTAGAAACAATTCCAAAACCAAAATTAAATAAATCATTTAACCAGAACGAAAATGATTTTCTTTGTATTTTATTTCAATTTAAAATTTAATTTAATAATAAAATTAGAATAATATCCAAATAAAATATAGCATAATTTGCAAAATACTACTCATCTAAACCAAAAATGATTTCACGGAAATGACTTCACCGAAAATAAGAAATATAAAATAAATTATAAATAAATAGATGAGAAGAAGCAAGCACATCCTGTTCACATAATTGAAGAACAAAAAGAAACCATTAGCACACCCAAAAGCGCAATTATTTCACAAAACCCTTAAAAACAAAACAAAAACAAAAAGAAATAAAGAGAGAAGAAAAAAAAGGTGACACCGCCCAATATTTTGTAAACAAAACATTTCACCGAAACCTCTACTTCACTTCATTTATTTCTTTACAGCTCTTTAGAAAATCGACTAGTTATTTCATCTACGTTTACGTATTATTATTTTCTGACACAATAATGTATAAGCATTTACGCCGTACGATTTCCTTGCACGCAGCCAAAAATGATAAAAAAAAAAAACAAAAACAAAATTATATGTAATGTAATTTTTAAAACCCCAAAATTACACGTTCTTTTCTTTTTCTCTTTGTTTCTTTCACGTAATGAACATAACCCGTAGTACGTTCAAGTCAAATTCATTTATGAAATAGATAGAGATACCTAATCCAACTGTTACTAAAAATAAGGAAGATTCGAATATCATAAAAACATGAAAATAAGATAGAAGACAATTATTATATGGTTTTACCTGACTTCTTCTGTAAATTTTATATATTATTATTTACTTCTTTTTCTTTTATATTCACTCGTTTGTGAACGAACGTATACGTTTTATTACATCTCCACTGTAAATGTTAATATAGTCGTTCGGGTTCCCTGATGCTTAAATATACCAAACATATGATAAAGAAGATGGCACGTAACAACCAAAATAACATATATATATATCTACCTGATCAGCACACATAAACATATAAATAAATATACACCAGAAAATATTTAGAGGAACTATATATATATATAACCTTGCGGCACAATTTTTGGGTTAAATTTATTTAATTTTATTTTTTTTCTTCTTATTGGGTTTACTTCTTACCTTTTGCAATGTTTGCCATATGTCGAATGCGAAAGGAATCATTTCACAAAATATGCTACACTTAATCGATATTATTATTATTTTTCGAAAAATAAAATTCAAGCGGAACTCATTAAAATAAAACAAAAAAAAAAAAAAACAGAAAAAACAAAACGGAATTGTAAAATAATACGAAAGAAATTTTAAATTAGTCAATTATTAAATTTTAATGAACGTTTGAAAATTAAACGCACCAGAAGATGAAAAAAAAAAAGAAAAAAGAAATGGATTTTCATGTCAAAATATTTGAAATTGTTCATTAATTTTTTTTAACCCTAGAGAAAAAATATGTGTGAGGCACACACCAGCAACAAATCTAAGTAGTTCATAGATTTTTTTTTGTATTTTGTATATATTCTGTGCCGGGTCGAGATAAATGTGCAACGACAGCATTTAACTAATAAAATGCCTCAAACCCATCTATATAATATGTATATATATATAATTATGGCATATAATATATAGAAATACAAACACATGTGTGCCACATAAATCATCCGCCACGAAGCAATTATAAAAGAATTTTCTGTTTAACTTGACATATTCTGGTAGAAAAATATATTTAAATTAATATTTCGCCACATCATAAAATCATATCGTTTTAATTTATTTGCTAGTTTATTTTCAGCATTTCGTGCACTCAGTGCGCTATCTCCCCATTTTTATTAATGCTTCTGTTATTATATTATTTTCTTTATTTTTTAATTTTTTTTTTATTATCTTTCATGGATGATTTGTGATTAATAATCTTCATTAATATAAGTAGTTATCAGATTTTATTATAGTTTTTTTTTTCAAAAATATATGATATTTGTAATTTTAATTAATTGGTACAGTCATCTGAAAATCTTCTAATTAAACTTAATGCCTTCGCTTATTTTATTTTCACATAAATATTTGAGTATCATTTTCGTTCGTAATCACATTTTTCGTCCATAAATATCAACGATTTATTTTTAAAATAATTTGTTGCCAAGAAAACCATTTCGTTGTACAATTTTACAATGACAAAAACATTCATTCATTAAAATGCGTTCAGTTAATTGAGATTCATATCTTGCGGCTAAGTCTTATTTGTACACAGAAATTCTTCATATTAAACGTTCTATAATGAATCAGAGATTCTTGAATGCATTATAAGTACTAGTCGATTCGGAAATGCGCGCCTTATGCAAAATTAATATAACTCTTGAAATTTATGAAAATTATTTCTTTTTATCTTCTTTTTTTTTTTATTCATTTTGCTACCGAGCAAAACAAACATAGTTCTGTACACATTTTAAAACTTAACTTGAATTTTAATTTATTTTATTCAATTTATTGCTACAAATAAAAACAAAAATGAATCAAACAAAAAAGAAGAAGCAAAAAAAAACATTCTGGCACACTCACATACCATTTATACTTTGCGGCTCTGTCTGGGTTCTTTTGAATCGCAAAATGCGATCCCATGTAAATTGATTACCATTTTCGATTAATAATAAATTGCGTGGGCATTAAAAACTCAATAATAATTTATAAATTTCTACATAAATATAGCTGAGGTGATATACAAATTTTCTAGACTCATTTTTCTATAGAATTTTATCAATTATAATATCTTAACGCGTACGTTTTATAAAACGATCAAAATATATAATTATACACAGAAAATAACAAGATTATAATACATAATATATCGCTTCACTTCAATTAAAATAAATCAATAAGCATCCAATTCAATATTTTAATTTATTTTCTCTCAAGTGTTAATTAATCTTTTTATAAACTTTGTGTATGTGTGTGTGTGTGTTTTTTGTTTTTTGTTTTTTTATTCTATTTTACTTCTTTTACGCGAGTACGAAAGTTTAACTTTGTTGTTTTCACAAAACTTTTATTATTATCGTGGCGTGCGATGCTCGATCACAACATTACTGTATACTGTATATATTTATGGTTTATATATGGTTTAAAGAACAGTCGAAAAGTAATTCTATTAGATAATTCATCTGTGTGTTCTTGGTCATCTCAACCATAGATAATTATAAAAGTATGGACGATATATTTTTCTTGTCTTTGTCGCTATACTATATATATATATATATTTTTTTTCTCTCTCTCTTTTGTCTCGTATTCTATAAATGTTATAGTTTCCGGAAACTTTGTCTTCTAATTTTTCTTTAGTTCGCAATTCGCTTTTCCACAAAACTCGCATTTATCTATCCATGCCATCTATACGACTATCTATCTGTTCGCTAAGTATTCTATTTCTATGCTGCTAATAATAAATAACAAAGTATCATTTGTTTGCATTGCTTCCAGCACCCAACACACATATACCAAAACCCAACAAACGAACAAACAAAATAATAATTAAAATTTATCACTTTTGAAAATCTTTTTCTCTTCCTTTTAATAATAATTTTCAGATAAAATAAAATAATAATAACAATAAAATATTACACAGAGGCATATCCCCATATATTTATATATACATTTCGTAGGTATTCGGTATATTTAAATTTAAATTACTAATTTCGAAAATGGTAATTAAAATAAATAGTTATACTTACCTTAGTATTATTACATTGGCCATACATTTAATTAAATATTATTTGAAAATGCTAATTCAATTTGAAATTTATTCGATGTTTGGTTACATTTTGTAATCTGGGTAAGTAATTTTCTATTTCCAGCACATTTGCGTAATTAATTGTTTCTTGGTTTTTTAGTTGTAATGGAAAATTCTAATGTTTATACATATTTTGTATTTGTATATACTTTTTAACAATTTAATGTGAAATCTATTGAGAAAATAAAAATAGTCTAAAGTATTTCCTCTCTATTTACAATCTTATTAATTTCGCACTCATCACGTTGCACTTTCACTATTAATGTTTATCGGTTTTACCATCATGATTTGGATTGCTTACTAAAATTATATATTCAGATCTCGATCTCAATTTACATTACCAAATAATGTTGTTTTTGATTCGATTCACTGGGTATTTTGTCTCCGGGTATCGCGATTATATATATATTCTCTCATCCTATTTTGTCACCATCATCGGCTCTATACCTTTCTACTATCTAATCAAGTGTGTTGAATTTTTACCTGATATTTTGACACTCTCCATACAAAAATACCTGACTCATCTTATTTTTAAAAATGGTGCCACAGTCCTTTTTCACAAATCACTACACTTCCATTTTCTATTTTTAAGATAATGCTGTACGCTACGAAAAATACAACCAAAAATATAATCTCATTTTGTTAGATTAAATCTGTTAAGCTTTTCGTTTGAATTTCGAACAATTTTCCAATGAATTTATAATTTTCTCTGTTGTGTCTGTATTTCAATTCTATTTATTTTATATTCACACTGAAAACTAAAAACATATTCTATAATTCTGTATATATTTGAAGTTTTTATATTTGTGTACTTACATTTTGCCAACATTTTATATTTCAAATACCTATACTATAACTAACCAAAGCACATACAGAAAATTGTTAATAAAATATTAACTACATGTACCTCTTTCTTCTCAAATATTATTAAAATGTATATATATTTTTCCCCGAATGAAATATTTGGATAATGTAAATGTAATAAAATAAAATATATAAATATTTATGGTGAAATTATTCAAATATAGACGATGCGAATCACAATAACATCAACGATCACCAAAAAGTATGAGAGTAGAGTTTTACCTACTGTATTATAAAAGCAGCTTATTTTCCAAAATTTTCGTTTTGTGTAACTTTTCATTTTGTTGCTGTAGAAAAATATTTAGATATATAGAATATACATTTCCATCATATATTTACTTCACTTATTCTTTATACTATATATAGTCAAGTGTGTATATAGTATATGTATACGAGTCACGTCGTATACATTTTAATATCAAACTAATATGTAGACATAATAATATAAATAAACAATTTCTAACTAATATTATTCATACATAAAATGTTATATGACTGCGAGAATATGCAAACTATGTTTGAATATTGTAAAATATTGTAAACAGACACGGTGATCTGAACTGAACCTTAGCATCTAAGATTTGTTGGAATGGTGACGAATGGGGAGAGGTGCGGTGGTTGTTTTTGGTTGAAGATAGTCATAAGGGTATCCTTTACATCCTTTAAGATGTGTAATAGAAACTCTCATCTTTAGTCATCATCTAACATTATATATATATAGTGATGTTATTCATATTTTGAAAATTATTTATACGGAAATACGATGAAATCAGCCTTGTATTTTAAGTAAAGTCAAGAGAGTGATTTAATATAATTTTCATTATAATTGAATTTTGCTTAATTTGATTGTATAACCATACCCAGTTTTGTCGTTGTCGCAACGTATTTACTTCTTAAAATTTGTTTATATGAAAAACAAATATAAATTTGGTTTGAATCAAATTAATATTGCATTAATATCGGTTAATAATAAATATATTGGATAAAATGAAAAGAAACATTGAAATATATTATTTGGGTGTATAATATATTTTAGTTTATTGAAATTGAGATAGTGTTTTCAGAGTAACTATCGAATAAGTTTCTGAAACTAATATGTCATTTTTGTTATGCCAAAACATGAATATGAAAAATCATTTTGACTATGTAGAGAATACAATTTGGTATTTCGGTATATGATTGACTTGATTGCTAAAATATTCAAATTCTAAAATAATTTCTGTGAAAATGTATAAGCTTGAAAATTTCTTGATATTGATATTGCAAGTTGCATAAAATATTGTTTGTTTAAAATCTTACTAGGAATTTGAACTATCCATTAATGAAACTATATAAGACTAAACGATCGTATAACTTAGTGTGCATATATAAAGTGCTAGATAAATAATTTAAACACAATGAAATTATTCTAGTGGTACTTTGAATAAAATTAGCTAAATGTAGTTTATATATACTTATATTTCATATAATGAATGAGGTTTTAATGTGCAGCTGTCCAAAAATTGATCAAACTTTACTAGAATTAATATCAAAACACACATAAAAGAATACCGAGAATCGGTTTCTTAGACATGTGATGGGTGTTGAAACAAAATGAGCATTGACGCGCTATCGCATTAAATTATGTTCCAGTCACATCATATCACACAATAAAATGTTGGTGACACTTTAAATTAAGATTTTTATCGTACATGAAATATTTATTGTACTTTTTTTACTGTTCTTCATTAAATAAAATAAAACAAATATAACATAAAATGAGTCATTTTTATTATTCAGCCTGCATTTTAAATGCCATGATATTGCATTTGCGTTGGATTTACCATAAAAGATTTTGTCTTACAGATTATTAAGCCATATAATATTAACCACACACGTAAACCATTGGTTGGTTTGGTACACACATCAAATCATACGCCCGCATAAACAACCGCATGTATATATAATATATTAATTCATTGCATGTTCTATATAAACGGATACAAACATAACTTAGAATTTAACATACGATGAATCAATTATAAAAATAATTTCTTGATTTTATCGTCTATCAATAAATTTAAAACAACATGCAACTCAACAATTTTATAAGATGTACCCGCAAACACAACGACAACACACAGTCACCAGAAAACAAAATGATTTTTAATTCGATTTTTCTTTTATTTCTTTTTTTTTCTTTTCTTTTTTTGTTCATTTCAACGCACATAAATCTCGATACAAACAGAAAAAAAAAATCGAAAATTTATGTGATTATTCGTTTCTATGTAAATATTTTCAAATCCATTAATTTTCATTTACTTACTTTTATATATTTTATATGTTTATAAAATACTCAAGAAGAGTCGTTGATTGTTGAATAGTTAGTGTCATTCCCAAATATGCACGATGTATATAAAAATATGTGTAACGAGTTTTATTTATTTTCCTACAATGTTCTTAATTTCAACCTTATGACCTGTTTTAATATTAATATTACAAAATACTAAAGAGCCAGCGCCGCCGTCTTCGTTGTTGCTATACATTTACTATAAATAAGAATTAATTCTTTTTTCTTTACTTCATTTATTGTATATAGCCCGTTGCTGGTATATATACAATTTTTTTTTTCTTTTCTTTTCTTTAATGTGGACTAAGTTAGGTGTGTATATTGTATCGTGTTGAGCACGTTTTGTATATTTTGTTGTTATCATTGCGCGTAAAATATTATGAAGAAGTAAATTTCGTTTTTAAATACATATAGAATAAGATACCATGAACGACTATGACGATGACGACGACAACAACGACAAAAATGTCTAATAAATATTAATTTTTATTTATTTATTTATTTTTTATTTTTTTCTTTCTTTCTTTCTCGTTTTTCTATTTTGAATTGTAGAACTTGTGGTTGCGTGATTAATATTAATTTTTGTTGTTTGAAGAACGCGGAATAAAAGCTGCTTTAAGTTATTGATAAAGTTAAAAAATTTGACAGACAATTTGTATATAAATAATAAATCAATGTGTTTTGTTTCGGTAAGATTATTACTAAACGAATTGTAGGTAGACATTGAAATATATGCTTATATAAGTATATATTATTTACATAAACAAAAAAAAAAAAAAGAAGAAATATGTTGTTTGAAAATATATTGCATTTTGTTTGGTTTCGTCTTAAGTTAAGTGCAGTTAAAGAATTGAGAAGACTTTGTTTTAAATTAGTATGGATTTGTGGAGAACTCCAACTGTTTTCGAACACTTTCAAAGTTTAAGACAAAGTTTAATCCTAGATTGGACTTTCGCAAGTGCAAGAAGTTTTATATATTTTATGGTTTCAAATTTAGCATATTTAAATTTATTGTTCGGTATTTTGGGTGGGCGTCGTGCAAAGTTTATTATTTAAATGCATTCCAAAATACAATATTATTTTTTTTCCCAGTAGATTGTTATTAATTGTTTATTTCTCTTCTATTTTTCAGGTAAGCACAAAGATATAACGCAAACTTATTGCATGGGAAAGTTTGCCAACACTCTTGGAGTAGCTATATAGTATAAAAACTGAAAATATCTATTAGAGAAAACTATTAATGGATAAATCCAGACAAATATGGTTTGCAATATTATTAACCTGACGATGAAGTTGGTATTTAACCAAAATGTATTTTTTTTTTTAATGTGCTCTTGTGAAATTAAGCGAGAATATTTCAATTTTTTTTGAAACTAACAAAAAAAAAAAGAAATTCTAAACTAAAATATTTGAGTTTGGGTGTTAATCAGAATTTCACTAAACTGGAATTTCAGAAATATGTATAGCGGAAAACATGAAACAATTTTAAAAATAAATATATAAAGAAATCAATATGAGTTTGCATATTGTTCCAAAAAAAGAACAAAAAAAAAAACAAACAGAAATTGGCAAATAGTCAGATTAGTCATTTATTTTTCTACCGGTAAAAAAAATATCATATTTTTATTGTGCATGAGAACAATGTTAATTTTGTTCAATTTCGAATATAAAAATAGGTCAATTTTGGCTTAATGGCTGTTAGCAGTTTAAAATATTCAAAGCTTTGGTCAAATATAAAAAAATAAAAAAAATAAAAAATAGAAACATTCTAACTGAGCGCCATTATATCCTGTTATCTTGCTTTGACAGTTAAGAATATAATACCTACACAGCAATAGCAGAACAATGCCAAAAACTAATAAATACTTAAATATATACAAACCTAATTTGATTATTCTGTTAATTTAAAGTGACTTGTGCGGTCTTAGCATAAAAAGAACATAAAATATCAAAAAGCTACAGCAATGGTTTTATATGCAAAATTAAATTTCTTTATACAGAAATAAATGGAATTTAAAATATATTTGACACATTGACACCTGGAATTAAAAAATTTATCCCAATAAAATCCAGTAGATATTTTTCGTAAATTTAGAAATAATTTTGCAAAACTTTCAATTTAAGTACTTTTATATACTTTTATACATATATGGCTCACATTTTCCATTTAGTTTTCTTTCTGTAACATTTCAAGAAGTTTACAGAAAATCGTCTTCATATTAATAGCCCATAATTCTAGTTATGTATATTTTACCTCCTCCAAAATTTTAAACATGTTATCGCATAGCCATAGAAAAGGTGTACGATGCCAATGTTAGTACATCAATAACAATTTATATGCCATATAACATTACAAGTAATAAGGACACCTCTCACATACATTCTTATATTACATAAATTTATTTTTGCACCCCGACACCCTCTACACAAAAAATAAAAAAAAAAAAATTAAAAGTTTTTAGCTTTTGCTCTACTGTTTATACGTGAATGTCACAGAGGTTATATTTATACATTGTACTGTGTTATATTTACACACATTCAGTTAGTAATACTTCGCATGGTAAAACATATAAAAAGTTTTTACACTAAAGGTAAATTATATGAAATTTGTGACATAAAATTTGTGTATGTGTATAGTAGACATATATATATATATATAGAAATATAGATAGATAGATTGTATAATGTATATATACACACCATCACTAACTAGGTAATACAACATAATATAAAATCCCCTAAAAGCTCAAAATCATGTATTATATTGTATGAGAATTTATAGAATAGATAGATAGACAGATACCATCCATGTATGTTGGGGATGCTGTTGGAATATGTACATATATATGTACTGCATATATTTATAATTTAATATATATATAATCATATAAAGTATTTTGTTTCATATTATCTATGAGACTCTTTATTGAGAAAAATATGTTACAATATGATGTCGGTGTATAATTTCTTTACCTTTGTATGTAACCGATATAAAACCCAGAACTAATGCCATACATTAAATTAAAAGTATAGCTTTATATTGCTGTATAAATGAAATTGTACAGTTGAAAATGCACATACAGTAGTTAAAATTCGATGAATACAAACAGTTGAGCACATTTCATGTATCCTCTTTCTATATAGTAAATGTTGCCTTTGTAGCAAAAGAAAATCAAAAAGCGCGTCCCACAGGTATCATAAAATTACCCGAAAACATGTCATTAGTGGCCCTTGTAAACTTCCCTTGGGGTATACGCGCATTATAAACACACAGAGTGAGTAGAGTGTTACGTCTGTTTATACGCTTTAAAATTTTACTAGATATATTTATATATATATACATAGCACTAAAAACAAGGAAAATATAATAGGATATGCCATGACAAATATTTTGAATATTTTCGACAATGGTTACGGGTTACAGGATTAAAAATTCTCGATTATATAATAATATATGTCTAGATTTAAACCATTATATATTTTTCTGTATTCCTCTTATTGTTCCAAATATTTGAGAGAAGTGTATTATAGAGAAGAAAAAAAAAATTGATTGCATGAAAAGCATGATTAATGTGCGATTTTCATGAAATTTTAAACTATTACTTATATAAAGCACATTTTCGGAATGGATCTGTTTCGAACATTTAATTAACCAAAGCAAACTTTATTTTATGCAAATATTCTTCTTTCGATGGCATGAAAAGAAAATCAAAACCAAATTACGCAATTAAGTTCTTAAGTTATTAAAAAAAAAAAAAAAAAAAACTAAAGAGACAAATCAGTTTATAATTAACAAATTTATTAAGCCCTAAAAGCTAAAGAACTAAGATAAGCTACTGGAACCCTTCGTTAATGGTTTTAAACAATTTAATACACCTTTGTGTTAGCAGACAATGTGCCGCATAATATGTACAGAAAAAATGTACGTAAATTTGTTGGGATTTTTTTTTTTTTATTTTATTTATTTTCTGCAAATAGGGGATTCATTTTATAAAATTAATTTTGAAAGGAGTTCCCTACATGGGAGTTGGTGTTGTGCCATTTTGAATTATTTATTTATATATTTTTTTCTTTTTTTTGTGTATACATTTTTTTTTGTTGTTATTATTATGACAGGGGCGGTGTAACATAATATATTCCCGGTGTATTTCATTGTGCATCAATTATGATTGGATTTTATATTCTCATTATATACAAATTGCGTCAGTCTTTCTGAAAAGAACCGTTTAATGAAGCTTACTTTTTTTTTTGTCTTTATCTAATACTTAATATTATTTTTATTATTATTTTATTCAATGTATTAATTTTTACAAACCATTTTTTTTTTTTTTTGGATTTTATTCAGGTGAAAATAAATATTTAATAGAATTAAAGATTTAAGATTTAAAAAAAAAAGTTCAAACTAATATAATTAGGATACCTAACTTTATTCAAAATTATTATTTTTAATTTGGTTCTTAAACGATGACAATGTGTTTAATTTTTTGATATTGCATTGTAAATTGTTGAAGCAGATTATTGAAAAAGCAGATAGAATGCTATACATAATATACTTTTGGTCATATCCATTTCGTATTCTTGGTGTATATCTTTAAACGTCTTCTTCTAGAGTAATTGCTTCGTTGATAATCGAACACCAGATTACTAAATTCAATTCCTCCCATAATGATTTATAAACGACAATGTACATAATTGTAGATAACGTAGGCGGCGAATCGATAAAACATTTTTTGCCACATCATGATACTCATCAGTAGTAAAATATCTATTGGATAATTTCCAACTTCTTTTTAATGCTCTATATATTTTGTAGTGTCTGAACTTTCCGGAGATTAAATGATTTAGCTGATCCCCATATCATTGTCAAATATTGTAGACGAAAAGAGTATATAATTTTCAACATTTTTTTTTTTTTTTTTGGCATTAATGTACTTAGTTTCCATAATATCCCAAAAGGAGATGTCAGTTTTTGACAAAGATCATTGACATGGGCTTTCCATATCAGATTTGAGTCTATTAATAAGCCAAGATATTTGATTTCACGAGCAGATTCTATTTTATTTCCATTATATATATTAAGTTTTCATCATTAACTATATTTTTAGTTTAGCAGAGTCAAAGTGAATATATATTTAGTTTTATCAATGTTCTATTCAAAAATAAGTCTCTTTTTTTTTGGTTGTGTAGGTTTACTGTTACAAGTTTTAGTATGGCCTGTAACATTATTAATAGATACGAACATTGATCTATTAATTAAATATGCCTCATCAATTTCAATGATTTCGATTCTGAATTTGGCGAAAGTGTAAAGAAATATAGCATGAAAACGTAAAAATACCGAATCCAATGCAATACGTTACGTCACAAGCTAAGATTGCCTTAAAATTTGTTTACCAAGGTGAAAAAAAAAATTTTCTATTCTATATTTTTTTTTCTTTTTATTTATTTTTCAACACACCCTTAAATCAACTAATTTTGACGACAAGCAAAATGAATTATCCGTCTGAACATAACGAAAATTGATCATTTTATTTGGCAAACAAACACATTCAACCATCATTTCCAACCTACCGTCCGCCCCCGCCCCTACGCGGTTAATTTATCTCATTTCACAATTGAGACCATTGTAACTTGTTATTAATTATTATGTAATGTTTCTTCTCTATAATTACTATCTCTCTACAATATCGACTATATCATATTAATATAACTTTTCCATTTTCCCATAAATAAATTGAGATATCATATTGCAAAATGTTATTTTTCTACATTACCTCAACACGGGTGTTTATGGTCCTATATTATAACTGTATTCTGATATATTGTGTTCAAACCAACAAAATTAATTGCTTTTTTGGTTAATAATACTTCCAAAGATATCAGATTATCAACGAAGCGAAATGTGTTCATTGGGTC
>JAABKK020060397.1:44757-56968 GCA_011634745.2 Catotricha subobsoleta
AAATTAATTGCTTTTTTGGTTAATAATACTTCCAAAGATATCAGATTATCAACGAAGCGAAATGTGTTCATTGGGTCAATTTGATATAACTTTAATGCGGTTATATTATTATCAGAAAAGCAAAGTTGATTAATGGTACGTGTGCAGTTTTGTTACATTTATTTTATAATATTTGATAACATTGTTTATTGTAAATAATGTTTACCTCTTTCTATATTCCTATAGATTTTAAAATTTATTTAGACATTTGTGAACGTGATAATGTATTATAATTAATGGAAAAACCATAATTGGACATCGAGAAACAACGCGATAAAGAGAAAAATAGCATGTGTCTAATTTGTTTGTAAGTAATATAAAAGATGTGGTTACAAAAAGAAGCATAGATGAGAGAGAAAAAAAAAAGAAAATCTATTTAAAAGCAAACACTTCATTTTTCTTTCGCTTTTCATATTTTTTTTTTTTTTTATTTGCCCACCCCCCACCCCAAAACAAATTATTTTTTTCAACACTATTCTAAAAAGGACGACATTATAACCTTTTAAGTGTATACGTGCATGCATTGCATGTATATCACTAGTCAGTAGGTGTACTTCTTTCGTGTAAATTTATAGAGCTTTTTGAACTTTTGCCCTGACTATAATATATTTTTCAGAATGATGTTATATCGTCGTGTATGTTTGAATATAGGGTGTTGCATATTAGGGGTTATATATGATGATGATGAAAATTAAATGGAATGGTTTTCTGTATATGTTGTTTCATATTACCACCCCCAAACAGTTACATCCCAAAAGTTTATTAAAGAGGAAAAAAAAGAAGAAATTACATGGAATAGAAAAAAAATAATCATAGTATGAATTCTGTAGTTATAGACTAGTTATAGGTTATCGTTAGAAGGTACATGTTGGTACACCTTCAAGTACATACAAACGATAACATACTACATATTATTACATAAATGAATGTTTGCATGCCAAGTAAATTAAAAAATATATATATAAAGAGTTTGGCTAAAGGGTGCAAAAAGGTTCCAGTTGGCTTGAATAGTGTGAAATAAATAAAGAAAAAAATAAAACTGTTTCAAAATACATTGTATGCAAATTATCATTATTTTTTATTTTTTTGCTTTCACTCTTTGAAGTTAAAAAATCATTAATATTCTTATAGGTTTGGTTTAAAGCGGTATATGTAATTTAATTGCAAAACCGTTTAAGATATTTTCTATAATAGATTTGATTTTCCCTTTACTTTTATGTGTGCCGAGCATTTAACCCTACATCAATTACATCGCACAGATAAATTCATATTTAAACTGACTTTATAGTGCATAAAATAATTAATAGTAATCGTATGTAAAAATGGTGATTTCAACTAAAAAAAATGTCACATCTCACCATACTTTTCAATTACGTTTTTTTCATATCTTATTTACACACTGCATTGTTCAAATGACAACGTGACCAACATGATTCTTTCTCTATAGTATCTAAAATATATTTTTACATATATGATTTCACATTGTGTGTTCACAAATTTATACGAACCATATGCCACTATACATTGTCCTACAGATAGCTTAGGTGATACAAAAAGAGAACATGTACATAACTTGACTAGGTGTATAACTTGTATATGCATATTATACAGAAAAAAGTTCTGTATAATTTTATTTTATTATATCTTTCACAACGCATTACACCCCAAAACGAACGACCCAACGAAACATTCTAAAATGGCAGCTAATTTACTTTTCAGCAGCACAAAAATTTGCATTTATGTTGGCACTTTTTGCTACATTTCGTTCCTATTTTTCGAAATGTCATCACATTACACTTTACATACGTGTAGAAATAGTATATGGTATAGCATATATACAGTTTTTCGTAATGCATATTCATGATACGATGGAGAATATATAGTCAGCACCTACCTAACTTTCCTATATTATAATATATCCTATGGTGTCTCTATCCCTATAACTTATTTTATATATTAACTATTATTATTATGCTGTTGGGTTGTGTTATGCTAACTGTAGTTTTGTATTCATATCAAGTTTATAATTTTGTTGAGCTCTATATTTGTATAGTCGTATTCAACACTATAACTTAGTATATTTTATCTACTTTCATTGCAAAGTTTAAAGTAAGTACTGAGGTTGTATTACGTAGAACAGCATGCCCCACTCCTCGTTCATAGGTAGGTAGATATACTCTTCTAATGTGTACAAACAAGTTCTAATGTATACACAAAAAAACAAACTATATTCTTACTATATGCTAGTGCATATTTATCTATGTAATTCGGCATCCATATACTTCCATAATATATTTGTGGTTATATTTCATATGCATGACCTCCACATCCAACAATTGTATACCAACAGAGTGAAAGTAATGTAAAAAAAAACAACAAAAAAAACGAGAAGAAAAACAGAATTTTCCATCGTCATAAATATTATGAGCTAACAGAAGCAGACAAGGTTCTTTTTAATCACTCAACATCTTTTATTCATTTTAATGTAGAATTAAGAATTATAAAAGCAACTCATAAAAAAGTCTATTATTAAAGATGGTGCGGATAGATTGTTGATTTAATAGTTTTGCTATTTTCGGTCTGGTAATTTAAATGGTTTTATTTATGTATTTGCTCACGTCTATATATTATGAAAATTAGATCGTGCTATAAAGTTTTTTTGAAATTCTCGTGGGCATTTCATAAATATTTTCTTTTATCATGAATTATCAATCCAACCCTATTATCGGAAAAAATCAATATTACGGGCGGTAAGCATCAACTAGTATAACCTACGGAACTCGTGTAACCCGAGCTTTTGATTAACTTCAACTCGATTAAATTTGACTAAATGTTCAGTGTCTCAAAGCATGGGTTTCATAAGACCCGAGACATAGTGAAGTTTAACCGAGTTGAAGTGTATCAAAAGCTCGGGTAACACGAAATACCTGGCTTACACTTGTTGATGCTTACCGCCCTACATTTCATATTATGCATATATATTTTCATTGTAATCTAATCCGATTTACTTGCACGCAAAGTCCTAATCAAATAAAAACAAATCACGTTCAAAATCATTTATAATTGAAGTAATCAATATTGGTAGGTTGACAAAATATAATTGAAAAACTAAAAACAAAACTAATTAAATTTAGTTAAATGAAACTAGGTGCCTCTATACTGGCTTTTATTATGCTTTCATTAAACGTATATCGTGATGAGCACCACGATCTATTTTTTTAAAAAAAAAAAAAAAATAATAAACTAAAATATGATACTGGCAAATTGCATTGTTGAATTAATCAACGCAAACATAATTAATTCAGATATTCCAATTTCATTATTTATTTTTCACAATAAATAATTGAATTTAAATAAAAGCAAAAAAAGTTTTAGTATTAATTTGAATATTTTTCTCTATTTACCAATTGATTGACATTCAATATGTTAAACTATTGTTTGTTATCAAATAATTGATGATGAGTTACATGAAATATTTGAATCTATGCTTAAAAATATCTAATTAGTATTCGATTCTCTCTCTGGCAGCCTCATATTATTTTGAATTATAAATAATTTACCTTAGTTAACAAAAGCAGCTCAGTTATAAATTAGTTAACGATAATAATTAATTAATAAATTTTTAATTGAAGGCAGTTTTTAATTTGATTAGTTTTCTATCGTTATACAGAACGGTGAATATATATGATAAAATTATCAAAATTAGTTTTATTTTCCGCTAAAGTTTAAAAAAAAAAAAAAATTAGATCTTTTCTAAGTGAATCTAATTGAAAATTATTTTATTAATTGCAAGATTTTGTGATATATTTGAATCTTTTTTATTTTATTTTTTTGTTGTTTATCATGGACGAAAATGTTTCATTGATTTCCGATTTTTTTTTTTAAATCAACAAGGAATATTTACAATTTCCAAATTTCAATTATCTTTTGTGGTTCAAATATCTGAAATATTATTCTATAAAATATAACAAAAACTCTAAATGAATTATCGGTTCTAACATATTATTATTTGCTTAAAAATTTATTCAAATATTTACAAAATACCAAAAATTTCATTTCTATTCGTTTTGGTAATATATTTAATTCCAGAATGTGTTCAAAATCAAAGAAAATATTAAATCGAAAGAAATAATAAAGTTTTTCATCCTTAATATCAACTTCATAACTAATTGTGCCCTGCAAGAAATGCAATTCATTTTCTATTAATTAAATAACGTAATTTATTTATTTGATGAATGCGGTTGAAGTAATTCAGTAATAGCAAATTTTAAATGTATGCTGCACTGAAGAAAAAACAAATCATATAGCCTAGAACAGTCACTAAGAAATAAATTCATTAATTATCTCTTCCAATACGATTTAATTTTATTGTTGACACAATAACAGCATTTATATTTGTTTTGATTATAAACGTATTATTTTGAAATCGATCAATATGTGAGAAACAATTGAAACAATACCTGTGAATAAATATGAAACATTTTTATTATTGTATAAATCTCAGACAGCGGAATCAGTAAAAATGTGAAAATGTGAGTACTTCTGACCTCTGTTGAATGTTAATTAATTAATCGGCTATAAAAACTTTTTTTTAGCGATTTTTAAATACGTTTTTTTTCGTCAGTATGAAACATACGATTATTTGAAAATCATGAAAGAATTATACAAAAAGCATGTCTCTTCGCTCTAAGCGTAATTTTAAGGATTGTCAAATACGATTTTTGAACGATACATTACAAGAATGTTGCAAAATATCCAAATCGATTCACTATACAATAGAAAATAGATGGGAAAGGTAATCAGAAACAAATACATCAAAATAATTTTAAACTTGAACATAACAAAATAATTGTAGAACTAAAAATAAATCTTCTAAACAAATGAAAAAAAAAAACTGTATTCTGAATATGTTATTGGAATCCGATTTATATTCTCGTTATTTTTTTTAGAATATTTCTGTTATCTGTACATTTCAAACCGCAAATTAATGCTATTTGTCTCTATTATCGTATGCCAAGTCGAAGCACAAAATAATTCCATGCGATTTACGTTTCTCACGCTGTAGATATTTTGTTGATTAGATTAGGTGTTCGAGATAAATGTGAAAGAAATTATATTGACACTCTCGTGTTGTACAAAAGTATTTGATAATACAAACAGAATATATAATTTGAATTGCACAATAAAATGAACAATATACAGACTTCTAAACATTGTGCGGCATATAGTCTTCAACAATTAATTGAAAAATTCCTACTTAATGATTTTATTTTATTTTTTCAATTAATTTTAATGTCCACAATAATATAAATTTTCAAGGAACGAATTTTCTCACAATATCACATAAACCACAAAGAAACAAATGAAAAGAGACATGGCTGAAGGAACATAATACATAATATAATTATACATAGTATGTATTCCGGAAGTGTAAAGGGTTTTTTTTTTTATTAATGTCCAACACAATTTATTAAGTTGCCGTCCCCCCATTTAGCCCATATGACCACATATGACCACATATAATCTTTCATTAGTAGAACCAAAGAAAAAAGAAATCAATTTATGGTAACCGCTTCTCAATATAGTAAACGCCACATCGTTCTATTCAAAGCAAAGAGTAATATACATAATTGCAGACAACTATAATTGACCAAACAAAATGAAACGAAATAGACCCTGTGAAATATTTTTGATGTAATTCTCACACCTGTTTTTTTTTTCATTTTTTTTTTTATTCATAAATTAGTTTAAACAAAAAAAAATCATTAAATAATCTCGTCAAATTAGTAAAATACCAAAGGCTTAATTTCAATAACTATTTTTTTTTTTTTTTTAAAAAATCTATGTGTTTTTTGTTTCATTCTGTTTCTGTTTTGTTTTAAATATAATAATTTCCAATTATGCTACCATATTTTAATATAGTTAATATTCGATAATAGCCTCAATCAGACAATCAATAATACAATGCATGCAATATACAGTTTTTAAAAGAGTTTTTTTTTTTTTTGTTTTCTGTTACATTCGATTTTGAATAATAATAAGGCACAATTACTGGCGAAATATGCTTACAACAACAACTTTCGGTTTACCTACTTACTTATTATCGAAATATGTTTGATAGTTTTACTTGGTTTACAGAAAGTTCTGAAATAATCGGGAAACAAAAATGGGTAATTTTTTGGTTATTTCAACTGCATTTCCAATTGTAGTTCTAAATGTAATATATGCAACAGTTGGTAAACGGTTAATTTTCCAACGACGGTTCCAAACATGAGGCAATTAACCAAAAATGTTTGTTTCAACCGTTGAAAACCACATTTGCTTGTACGAATCCGTTTCTTCAACCGTTTCTGCAACTGTTTGCAATTGGAAAATTCAGATTGAGATACTGATCAAATCCATGATATGATTACTAATTTTTAAATAGTTAAATTTTTAAATATAAATTTTTATCAAATATTTTCGCATAATAATTAATCTTTTAATCAGCAACAAATATTTCCATTAAAAATAAATTAATTGTTTCTACTGTTGTTTTGTCGCTCGAAAATAGATACATTTTCTCGTAAGATTGGACTTATTCCAAAAATATTGAACAATTTATAAAAGTACTAAAATGATGACCTAGCCAAAATAACACTTTATTTGCTTATTTATATTTCTATAATTCATTTTAATTTTCTTTAACATTACATTAAAGTCGCTTGTAACCACCGACAACCACAACAATAATCGCATCATATAAATTTAAATTTCTACGTAAACAAGCCAGAAAATGAAAAACAAACAAAAAAAACCTAAATAGCGGTTAATATTTTTTTAGTGTTTCAATTTGAACTTAATCCAGTTAAAATGTTTAACATTTTCTTTGTTTTATATATATTTTTTTTTTTAATGTACACTCATTTCTGTAGCAAAATGGAACAATTCGCGCGGTTAATAAGACCAACGCATGTAGGTATAGTTAAAAGATAAAAATATGTACTTAAATAGTTTTTTTCTTGTAATTTGTAATGTAGGTAAATCTCTCAATAGGTCACACAAAATTATTACTTTCTTGATGTAATCTATCCTACGACACATTTTTATTTGCGTTTTTATTAAGAAAAAAAATTATATATCAAAATATTTAAGGCATTATTAATTATGAAATGCAATATTCATATAAAAAAAAAAAAAAACGACGAAAAATGTGTGGGACGATAAAATTAGATTTACGCGTAGGCATATAGAACAATATAAATATTTTCACACGCAGGCAAATTCCATAAATTTTCATTCTAAAAATAATTCTTCTATACCTTGCTTTTATTAAACATTGCAATCATCAAAATTATTTTTAATATAAAATCTAATTTCAATGTTCAAAATTTAAATAATAATTCTATTTTTATGGTAATCGACGAGAATTTCAAAAAAAAAAAAAATAAAAAAAATATAAAGCAAACAATTAAAAACACAAAAATATTACTAAATATTTACATAATTAATTGAATATAATTTTATTTACTGTTTATTTTTAGATAAATATTAAAGCAAATGAATTCTAAAATGGATTTTGAGGCATTTGTCCTTTTCACATTTTTTTTTTCTTTATTATTCGAAAACTATTTCTATAATTGTGGTAACTTTTTAAAGTTTTCAAAGTTTTCAAAGCTCCAAACACACATGTTCTGTTTTTTTTTTTGTTAATTATAATATCTGTTCCTCTCATATGTCATTGACCAGTAATGGGCTCTTTCAAACAAACTAAATTTAGACACTTTCTATAGGTTCAAGGTTAAAATTTATAAACTGATTTTCACCAGAAAACATAATAGTTCAATATGAATAAATCCCCGCAGGCGACCAACTCTCCGTACCCGAAAAGAATTCGAATATAATTTATATGCACGATAAAATGTTCGTGCAATTTATGCTATATAGTGAATATAAACTTATAAATAGATTGTTTTTAGCGTTAAAGGTTAGGGTAGAGCAGGTATATAATCAAATAATAATAATAATATATATATATATATACTTCTTCCCGCCTTCAGGCTATACACATTTTATAATATTTCGCTAGACATCATAAACGTCAGTATTAATATAAATATTATATGAAGTTTGCATGTGAAATATTTCACTGATATTTCCTATAATCAAAGAAAGCTTTTCCTCTAAATAAAAGTATAATTTATATATATGAAAAAAAAAAAAAAAATTTGAATAATATGACATGTACACACCATGTTTTATTGGACGTAAAATACTAGTGACCGTCTAGTCATTAATATTACCTACACCTAAAACTAAACTAAACCAAACCTTATTTATAGAGTCTCTCTATTTACGTGGCCGATTTTTTTTTTTTTTTTTATAAATAATAAATATAAATTAATGTTCATGTTCAATTTATTTGTCCATAATTATTTTTAATATGAGCGCGTAGAATTTACGCTGGCAGCTCTAGTCTCAATGAATTATGATATATGGGCTCGACATTTTCGTATGCTTATATCGTGAAAAGTCAAAAGGCATTTGAAGAATGAATTGTCTAAATGTGGAAAAGTCTAAATCAAAAATGCTTGATTGTAAAAATAGAATGTCTTTTGTTAATATCGTGGGTTTAAGAATATACAGACGCTATTTTAAAATATAAGCTTTTACACTTTTTACTTAAAAAAAAAAAAAAACAAAAGGAAAGAAAAGAAAAAAAAGAATATAATGTCAAAGTTTAATTTGATGATAAACCTTTTCGGAAAAAGTTTCTTTTTTCTGATTTAATTTGAAAAGAAGAATGTGACATGAAAACAATTTTTGTCATTTTGTGATGAAAATTTTCAAGCAACTAAATATTTTATGTTTTGAATAGAAAATGTATTTTTCTAGTTTTTTACTTTTTGAACATTTTGAATAATTTAACAATTGAATACAAATGCATTTTAAAATTGTACAAAAAATTTGTTGCTAACCAATTTGATTTTATGAAGTTCTGCTGTTATATTGAAAGCACTTATAAGTAAAAATGGCTAAATGAGTTTACGATTTAAATAATGAAGAAAAGGTAGGGTGAATTTCACACAACTTACACAAAACAATAAAACTAAAACAAAAAAAAAAATTTTTTTTTTTACATAATTTTATGGCGTGCCTACAATTTTAAGTTGTAACCTTCCCCTTTGTTGAACTACTTATTTTTGATTGCTATTCAATGGATGTAGTTCGACCATCAGGTGTCTCTCCATCCACATATACATTACAGCATTTTATTATTCACCACAAAAACCTACAAAATAATGTAAAAGAAATGCAAAAACGAAACGAAAAAAAAAAACGACGACCAGAAAAACACATTATTTCACGCAATATTAAATTGAATAAATATATCTCTTTTTTTATTATTATTATTTTGTATGGATGTTATTTCTTGTTCAGCAAGACATCATTTTATAACATTGAAGACATGTAGAGGTAATAATAACATGCAATACAAGTCTAGCCTTCAAAAAATTGTTGTATATAAAGAGGGTTTATCTGCTTCATGATAAACACAGAAAAAAGAAACAAAATAAAGTCTTATATAACAAGAAAATTACCATCAGGCGACTCCATTGCATATGAATTGTTTGGTTTTTCAGTTATTGACCCCACCACAACCACAATAAATATATAAAACTATGAATTAGTCCATTCATGTATGATAGAGCAACCATAACGAAAAAAATTGTTCTATTTCAATATTATTCTATATTTATAACGTCATACTATTGCCACTACCCACCATCATCATCACTCACCATCGGGAGTCATCATAATCATTCTGAATTTAACATTTCTATAGCAATATCGATGGTCTGTATATAAAAAAAATAAAAAAAATAAAATGGTTTGAAATATTTTTTCGGTGATATTTCTAGTTATTTTGTTTCGAATGAAAAATAATAAAAAAAAAAAAAATCAACACAGAACCGAATGTCCCAATATGTATGCTTATTACTTATGAAAGTGTAATTTTACAGCCGAATGGACGCCTCATGAATGATAATAAGCAAATATGGTATTCAGTGTGTTGAACGAACATATTCATAATGTGATATATATATAAAGAAAATATGAAATAGAGATAGATATAGATCTATCTATATTATAGATAGATAGATATAGCGTTATTCGAAATGGTATAAAATAATATTCAGGACTATCAACCCTCTCCCATATCCCCATATATTATATGTTATTATGTTCATTTCATTTCATTTCATTTCATATAGAAATTCTATATACTATACACACTATTTTTATTTTTATTTATTTTTATAATATGGGTCGTCGTTGTATATATTTTGTACACCACTCAGATCTATAAAGTACATGAACTAAAACTAAATGTTATATAAAAATTATATATATAATATAAAACCAAAATATAAACCGAGAATTTTGTTTTTTTTTTTTTTTGTTTCTTACCAAGGATAAAAAAAAAGTCGATACATATAATATGTTATGGATTGTAATTTTATGACATTACTGTTGTTCTATTTACAACATTGGATACAAAAAAAAAAACAAAAAAAAATACACACAAGAGCAACAAGAATAATCCGTCATATTCCCATTAGAGAATATGTCTGATAACGAAAATCTGAATATATTATATACCCGTAGATTTTTATTTTTGTTATTTGTTATTCGTTTATTATATATAGACATCATCGAACCATATTACAGTATAATTTCTCTAAGTGGAACACCCTCTAAATGAAACACTTACATTTTAAAATAGTTGGAAAATGTATGAAACGTAAAAACGTTAAAATTGAAAATTTTCATTTTCCGGCTTTTCCATTTTCCGAAAATCCTTTAAGTGAAACGTTCCATCCTTGGTGCGTCACCAAAAAAATATAATTTATGTATTTTTGTATTTCTAAATGGAATACGCAAAAAAAAATGTAAAAACGTTTCACTATAAAGACGCGATCGAGTGGTGTTTCACTTAGAGGATGTATATTGTATACTGTATGTACATTGACGGAACAATTTCTATCTAATATCTGTTTATTTATGCATTTCTAATTGCATTTCAATACGCCCGACGTTTCTAGATATAATTTTTAACTTCTTTCCAATTTCACAAAATCAGTGTTTCAAAATAAATAAATATAACTCTGAATTACATTGAATAGAGATTATTTATTTATAGTACTTATTATTATTGCCATTTGAAATGTTTATAAGTTTGAAAGCATTGCAGATATTATTGAAAATACACAAAAATAGAAATAATGTTTCAATCAAAGAACTTTGCATTACTCTGAAAGTAATATTATAAGAAAACCTATTCAGTATTCATTTCAATGTGGAATATTTCTTTATTTCTTATAGGTATATTGCCTGCTCGTTTCATTCAATATACTTGTGTGGTTACTTTATTATATTTATTTATGAAAGTAATCCAAAACTTTTCGTAAAAAAAAAAAGTATGACCAAATATTTGGTATCAATTCAATTCACTTTGAAACCCGTCATTAATTCTATTGTTAATGACCATAAATTATAACTTTCCCAAAAAAAAAAAACGTAATAATTTAATGCTATCAGAACCGTAATTGGGTTAAAAACCTTTACAATCTTCATTCTTGTTTGCCACAAATTAAATTAAATATTATTAATATTATCATTTCATATTAAATATGTTGTGTCGTTTTGTTTTGTTTTTTTTTTTGTTTTTATGTTAATTCTAACACGAAGCCAATCACTGAAATGTATTCGACATTTTTTGAAAACACTTAGCTGATTTGCATACCGTTTTCTAATGAACTAATCAATTTAATGAAATTTATCTGAAAAAAACCGTTTTCACGCTTGTTAAATTTTATTCACATCTTATTTTATTTTATTAAAATATTTATAAATACCTACACATAAAAAAAAACTAAGAAGAAAAATATTTAAATATATTAAAGAAGAAGAAAAAAAAATAAGAAGTAGAAAAAGAAATTAATATGTATGAATTTAATTATAATTAAAATTAATTTTAAATCATAAATCATTTTCGTTGAAAAGATGTTGGTATCTCTGCATGCGCACACATTTTCTTAGATAGAACTTCACCTAATGCTTAATGCGATTACATAAAATATATTTACATTTTGAAGAAAAGAAGACTAATTAAAAGAACTATATATAT
>JAABKK020060397.1:57068-69909 GCA_011634745.2 Catotricha subobsoleta
TCAATTATTTTGTTAATGATCAAATTATCAAAATAGGATAACATATTTTGGAGTAAAGTCATTGTGTGAATGCAATCATTTTATTTCAAACAATTCTTTGAGAGACAAACAATTCTTTGACAGACAAACACATTTATCGAAATTGAAGCTTATGATTTCTATAAAAATTGTTATCTGAACATATCAAAAACTTTTTAAATGTAAAAATTTTAAAACAACAGTGAAATTCAACAAGATATACTTTTTTATCTGTTCCATTATTCGTTAACAATATCCATCAACCAAACAGAAAATAGAAAACCAAAAAAAAAAAAAATGAAATACGTTTAAAATCAGAGTGCTTCTCTTGAACTATGACTATTTATATTTATTATCAGTAATAAATAAATTTCAGATATTTAATTTTGTAAATAATAAATTTTTATACATTTAAAAGAGATGAAAGCAAAGGTAATACCGCATCAAAAGCAAAGACCCAAATTTTAAATAATTTTTTTTTTTTTTATTTTTTTTTTTATATATATTATATATGAAAACGACGATTTCTTATCGATCTACTGCTCATAATTTATTATAATTGAAACTTCTTTTCGTTATAGAAAATATAAAATAAAATTTTTCTATAAGAATTTTTATGTAAAAATGAAAAAAAAAAAAAAACAACAAGTAAGGCTCTAAAGAAGATTGATTGATTGCGTTGAAAAAAATAAAAAATAAAATAATAATAATAATTTTTCTGTTCACGTGTAGTACGTTTACGCACAATGTGAATGTTTGAACAGTAGGTACGTTGTGAATATATATTATTTTATAAGAGTGTATTGATCGATATAAATTATATAAATTTCATTTATTAAATACTCTCTTGTTATGTAGAGAAATTGTACATCGTTTGCTTTTCATTATAATAATATAATTTAACCGCTGTGCGATATAATATTTTAATATATAATAATAATACATAATAATAATAATAATAATAATAATAATGTGATGTTTCATTTACAATTTACATTAATCGGTTAACATGGCTTGCATGTAGTATAGCTTAACCAGACGAAAATAATATTAAATTAACGTTTATCTAATTATTTTATGTGTTATATATTAGAATGTGTTCGTTTATCCAAAACCATATTTTCGACCGGATGCAGTTAATTATATTTACGGTGTTTAAGAACAAACTCTTTCCGAACGCTTATGTATAGGTATAAATATTTTTTGGTTATATGGTCTATTTGAAAGGTATATACTATATATATTTATATATAGCCAGCATAAAATGAAGCAACAATGATTGCATGATGTTTATGTATGTACATATAAAGTTAATTTAATTAAGGTATATTCTGGTTATAAATATTCTCATGTAATTTCTAATGTTTTAAACGTATACATAATGTTGAAAGCATATGGCACAAATTACATTAGCCAATCGATCGGTAGATAAAATACAAGTGATAATGAATCGTTCATCCTTTTTAACGTGATAGTCAGTATTTATTTATTTTTTTGTTCTTTTAAGTAAGCCACACTCTACATCCTAATAAACAAAATCGAACGTTTCACATAAATTTGTCATCAATAATAAAGTTTCGTTTTTCGTTAGTGCTAAAAGTTACCATTATTTCGAATATAACATTCGAAAAATGCTACCACACAAGAAATAAACTAACACCGAAAAAATGCACATTAATGTCTTTTGAGCTAGCTTTATGACCAAAACGGACGCACGTAACCCAATTTTATTTTATCGATTTAGCTTTAGACAATTTTCTTTTGGGAAAATATTTCAATATACTTTTACTTTTACCCAAAACAAAAAAAAAAAACTAACAGAAACTCAATCAAAGTTTACGCACATTCTAACCTTTTCGGCTTTTCGGATTTTCTCAATAAAAAGAAAAGAAGAAGAAAAGATTATTACGATGTTTTGTATATATATCAATATGAACAAATGTTCATATATTTTACTTAAACCTAATATCGACTGTTCTCTGGTGTGCTTATCCCATATATAACCAAGTATTGGACCATTAACATAATAAAAGGGCGGTAATTTGTCCATGATTTGATTCTATAATATAATATATGTTTTGTTATTCACTTTCTAGGATAAATTGAAGGTAGAGATATGTTTCTCTCAATAGAATGTTTTGTTTTTTTTTTTTTTACTTCCCGTGTGCATGTGTGTGTTTATGCCTATTGCCAAAGTCTGTTGTATGGTAGAAAGTAATGTAACGGTGCGGTTCAAGAATATTTATACCTCCGTAATTATATATAACCAAAGTAATATCATCAAAACCAACAATAACAACAACAACAACCTAAACGCTGGCGATATAGATGAAAATCACTGTATAAAAGTTAAATATACGGCCATAGTATACGCGCGTATATTACAATCTATGTCTCCGGATATTTGAAATTTGCTTAATTTAGTTACGCCCTGGTCACAGCGGTAATGATGTGGAATAATGTTATTTTTGGGACATAAACATTATATATTATAATATGAAAATCAGGAGGGTACAACCGTACATTGTATAAACAATATCATATAAATTGATAATGAAAATACGTATAAACCGAAAGTAGAGAGGAAAAAAAAGACCAGTAAATAAATAAACGAAATCTAATTCCATAAAATTTCAGCATAAAACTAGATTATCAATAACGAAATTATGTACTTTGTTGGTTCGATTTATTTGATGCACTGCAAAAATATTGTTGTTGTTGTTGTTGTTGTTGTGTACTTAACGCTAATTTGAAATTTATTTAATTTTAATTTGTTTATAGATTTTGGTGTATAATATATAATTTGTTGGATGTTGGTAGAGGCCCATTGTTCGTGCACAATAATATAAATAAATGAATGATTGAATATAAACTATAGATAGACATTCTGTTTGGTTAGAATTTTGAATTAAAATGTGTATTTTATGATTATTTATTTATTTCACATTACTATTTACGTTATTAATGATTAAAAAAAATTAGTGGGCGGATACAATTAAACAAAATACAAACTAATTATAATTTATTTATAAATTAAAATATATCGAAAAGTACAAACTAATTTCAGTTTTCTCTAAAATTCGTATTTTCTATTATAAATAAAATACCGCAATTATATTCCACACTTAAACTTATTGCTTTATATAAATTGGAACTTTAATTAGTTTTAGAAGCATTCTCTGTGTACTTTTTTTTTCTGTCTCTACCGCATTTATGTACTTACAAGTTCGGAATAAGTATATATATACTCAAACATCGTACAATATTGTTAGAGAGACTAAACCAACATCTCATACTAAATAAGATATCGTGCAACATTCTAATATAAGGCTTGTGGTTGTTTTAAAATTCACACGGTTACATTTATAGAGAAGTCCAAATTATTTACCATGTTTAATATAGAAGGTAGGGATCGGTTGTGGTGTTGAGTAAATGATTTCATATATATCTGGTGTAGCCGGAGCAAAATGGCTTAGATTATAGAATAAAATTCCATTCCACTCATAACCATATGGAACCAACAAATCTTTTTTTTTCTTTCTTTTTTGCTTTTATACTTCATCTTTTTGTTGCATGGGTTTTGTTGTTGATTACATTGAATATGCTTTCGACCCATTACGGAATGTTTCTTATTGTTGAATAATTAACTAATGCTTTAATTTGTGTCTTAATTAATTTGTAATTTTTGAATTTTTCGTTAATAGATAAGGTCGAGGAATCTTGTGTTGTTTTTCGAGAAGAAGTGTACGAGTTCGGTTTTAGTACAATGTGTATAAAAGTTGACCAGAAAAGGAAATTAAAAAAAAAATTACTATGATTATTATAAAAGCTACTTGCTACTGCTAAATGAAATTTCATTGTAAATTAGATGAATATTTGTCACAAAAACGTCAATTCTCATTGGATTCATAAACAAAAACAAAATATATATAAATAAATAAATTAAAATAATATTGAACAAAAATCGAACATAATTTAATTATCAATTCAATATATTATATATGTATTTTCCTAATTAAGGTTACTATTCAGTAATATTTAAACTTTCAACTTTAAACTAATATAATTACAAATTTGACAGCATTATGATGCTCTATAGAATATTTATTTGTATTGAACTGAATCATCTGTAACTATATATATAACATATAATTTAAAATATGATGACATTCATCATACAGTTCAATTATATTATTCAAATGATGAAATATCCAATAAACAAAAGCAGCTTTTTATTCATTGGAGATTAATTAAGCATTTGCATAGCTATATATATTTCTATTCTATATAATATACTTATAAAAAAATACATTTTAATTTACATTTTAAATTTCATTCGAATTTATTTCAAATAATAATATTATTTAATATTTGTGTGTTTATCAATTCTGAAATTAATTAATAAATTAATTAACGAGAAAATAGACGAAAAGTACTTTAAATCCATCAATTTCTTTTTTTATATATATATATATTTAATTAACTAATAACTGGAGTCTATATTGTGAACAAATAAAGTGACTTCGTGCTTTAATATTAATTTATTCCTAAGTACATTCACTTAATTAAATTTAAATTCAGTCAGTTAGAATGAACGCAAAGGATTTCAGTGGAAGTTTTTAAAATGAATTTGTAGCCTTTATGAATTGTACTCTCTGAATTTTCGTGAATTGCTCTCAAGGAGATTTAAAGTTTAACTAATAATGCTTGTAAATATACTCTCTTAATTCATATTAAATTAACATATACTAAAGTACGTCATCTTGAAAACTAGATCACTGCAATAATGGTTGACACACATTTTATTTTTCCTAGTAGATTAGATTGAAAATTCATTTCTGAAAAATTTTAAACACAAAACTGAAACCAATTCAATTTTATTTCTATTTAAACTTAAAGTTCTAACGGGCCAAATATTTTTAACGGACCTTAACTATAACTTATAATAATTTTGTAGACATATAGAATGTATGTGTATTGAGAACAGAAGAGGTAAAATATGTAGACGGGTAGGTTGTACCTATATAGAATACTAAAATACAAAAATCTGATGAGGTGAGTTTCAAACTGCAGTTTGCCATTTAACATCATCACTGCCACTTTTAGAACAATTTCCATTAAACACAACATCAAATCCACCTTCCTCGCCCTCGTAATATGCACATGCATGTGCCAGTCCATGGCCTCTTTACTGCATCATTATGTTTATATAAAATAATATGGAGAGATATGGCTTAGAATTTGGTGTATATTCAGTAGGTACGTACCAACATTGCAATATAATATCTACTCTGTACTGTATATATTTATTTGTAGTAAATCCGGACCATTTCTATATGTTGCTTTATTTATATTATGTATACATTCTAACAATATAATATACAAAACAATATTATGTACCTTTCATATAAGCATTTGATTTTGAGGATGGGATGAATACGAAGCGGGGGGGGGGGCTCAATAGGTTTGGTTTACGTTCTGTATTTTAATGGGGTGGTATAAGGTTTGAATATTTATTCTAGCAAAATTAATTCGTGCGCTAATAAAGTTTATCATAAAATTTCCCACATTAGGCCACCACACACATTTACATCTACATTATTCCTATATATATATATACAATAAGGTAAACAATACATTGAAAATAGCTTAACATCAACATCCTATAAGTGAATAAATACACTTATATAGAAAACTTATATATATTGTGTATGTTGTGCTTATGCATGTTTTGAAATTTATTTAAGTGTATAAATTTTCGGGAAGCAAATTATAAATCAATGTTAATAATTATAAAGGTATAAAGATAAACCGATTCCGACATATATGTGCCTGCTGTACCTCAACTCTTTTGCCTATCCATACCCTGCCTATATATTTATTACGTCATGTAGGTATATAGGTTTCATATTATTCACATGGCTGTGTTTCGAGGCTATAATTTCCAATTTATTTTGATATGGAATTTTATGTTTACTTACCTAAATTCTAATGCACAAGAAATATACGTTGTTTATGTAATGCTTATAAATTGGAGAAATTTTGTCACAAAAAAACATTTTTTTTTTATCTTTTGTACGTAAATTTTCTAAATGGAATGGGTTTTTTTTTACTTATTCTACCTTACCCAAAAAAAGAATTTTCGGATAGAAAAAATGGTTTTCTAGGTCTCATTTTTCACGAATTTTGAACATATTTTAAGTCTCATTATTTATGTGCTGAAAATCGTTCTATTGTGAATCGATATTTCTTATTTTTCTCTTTTTCACGGATATAATGCCTTTTCATTTTCATCAAATAGGTTTAGAAAGATATGAATTGCTTGTCGGATCACACCTAGTGGGTACCTATATAATCCTTCTCTAGGGCCATTGTATCAATCGAGGTTTAACGTAAACTATGAGTTTAAGTTTAACATTTTAAAATCGTCCCTTTTTAGGTTAAACTCAGTTTAAGCAGAATTTTATAGGTTAAAGCCATGTTTAAGCTAAATTGAAAAAAGTTAAACTTAGTTTAAGCTGAGTTTAATTTTAAACCGAATTTAAATTACGATTGATAAATTGGTCCTTAGTGATGGCCATGGTTAGTTGATAAATCATACGATTTCCAATATTCAGTAATTAATTTAAATTTTCTAAATAATTATTTAGAAAATGTCAAATAGAAACTATGTGTAATGTTTAAATAACCACATATAGTGGTATAGCTTTAGTTTAAATCTGCTAACGATTTATTCATGTTAAAAACTATTAATATTTATATAGATGTTTGTTTCACATTAATTTTTATCTCAAAACTAATTTTCCATGACAATTTTCACAAATTATCCTCTTAATATGGGAATCATACCAAAACTAAATCCAATATCCATAATCTAATATATTATACAATATTATTATCCATACAATTTGTGTTTGTGTATGGTTATATAAATGTCGTATACCCTGATAATCACAAATATCTAGGATTATATTATTATGTTTATAATCAAAAGCGATATTCAAGCGATATTCATCGAGAATAAATAATCATATTAGATAACCATAGCACATACACAATATGTAAATCAAAGCTTTTCTGGGCAAAAGTTATAGTCAATGTCAGTATTAAGTTTCGTGCATAATCTATAGCTTCATTTAACATTTAATAGAAAGCATATAATAATACAAAAGGCTTTTATTGAATGGCATCATTATCGATGAATTTGATGATTATCTACATATTTTATATGAATATATTATTATTTTGTTTTGTGAATTTCACAATAGTAATAATATATATATATGTTGTTATGTACGCATCTGGAGCTTTTCTGTCTCATATATCCATTTATTGCCAATAAATAAATATAACAATCATTATATAATTTGTAAAACACAAAACCACAATAAAGATAAAATAACTATAAAATGGAAGAAGTTAGTTATAGAATTCAATACATTATAATATCAACAACAACAAAAAAATAAATAAATAGAAATCGAATCATAATTTATAAAATGAATGGAAAATAGGTTTTTGTTATGTTTATTTGGACTTTTATTCAGAATGCCAAATATATTAACAATATTAACATATTACATGTCTCAAAATCGCATATATATCGAAATTTGGGCTAAAAATGATTTTTCCATCAAAAAAAAAAAATAAATAAAAATAGGAATTTATTTATTATTCTATTATTATGGTATCGATGTTTGTTAAAAAAAAGAAAAAAAAAATGTTGCGTTGGTTTGGTTCCCATTGCTCCATATAGGTATGTGATGAACATGAACATCATCGAATCGATTTTATTGTAAATATTCTCTTCACGTTATGTAATAATATGGATTATATTTCACGAATAGGTACATAACATTTATATGCCCATATATCAAAAAAAATAAAAAAATAAAATAAATAAATATATATCTTACATGAACATATTACATTACATAATGATGCTATATTTTGATACAGAGAGCTGTGATCATGCCACCACAGAAAATCTATATCTATAAGTACGTATGTGGGAACCACAGCACACTCACTACATATACGAAATGTTATGTGTGACGGGTGTTTATAGCCCCTACCCCCGCATATAAAAGTTCGATTTCCGTTTCGTTTAAGCATTTTCTTCTCAACAGGATGTTGCGTGAAATAGCTTTGTTATAGGCGTTGTTATGTTATATAAAGTATGGGCTTAGGCTAGTATTTTATTTATTTATTTTTATTTTTTATAGAGATAATGAAATGTATATTATCGATAGATTGTTAAGTGTAAAGGCAGAGTGTATAACTAAACACTCTGTTAGTTAATACAAAGAAAACGTACTTATAACATTTTTATGCGATAGATAACTATCGCTTGAGTGTATGTATATAATAAATAATCTAATAGTGTTTTTCTTTTTTTTTTTTATAAAACTTTACAGGCTTGCTACACCACTACAATCGGGACAACAACAAATGTCACAAAGTATGTCGGGCGCCAATAATACTGGACCCCATTGTCAATTGGGAGGTTCATCGCCCTTAGTTATGCCAGGATTTCCCCTACGAACATCACATTCAGCGCATGCACCACATTATTCGCCATATTCACCTTCAAGGTAACTTATTTCTTTTCTTCCTTTTTCTTTTTTTAACCAATTTTACAATTTAAGTTAAGTTACAACTCTACACTATATCTAACAATCATACCAAATGTACATACTGAATACTGAACAGAAATGTTCGCGATTATGTAATATTGCTAAAGGAAGAAAATTCAATTTCCTTCTGTTTTATTAAAATATTAAATATTTACGCGTCTTATTTTCAATTACAGTTTCAATATATACTGCTTGAAACTTGCTAAAATGCCAGTACAAGTTTGAAAATAAAACAGGAATTAAATAATGAGAAATCTTTTATGGAAAGTTTTGTTTGATGTTATTGTAATGAAAATATGACATGAAAATATCATATAGTTGGTTCCTTGTAAAGTAATTGAAAACTTTTTTTCTTTTTTTGCGAAATATTATGATTTTAATTTTCTTGTTGTTATATTTTCTATTTAAAAAAAGATGAGAATGACAAACTCAAAGGAATAATTTTATTTAAAGGACAATCACAAAACGTTTAAATTTAAAATATACTTTAAGTCACACAAAGAAAATATTATTCATTTTATTTTACAATATTTGCATTATTTTATTTTCATTACATTTATGACATAATTTTTTTTTGGTACTGGCAGGTAATTAGTAAAATGAAGAGTTCTCTGAGATTACAGAAACAAATTATGTTTTGAAACTCAATGATATTTTTATTAATCATAGATTAGACATATTAAGTTATCTGATTTGATAATTTCATATATTAGACCCGCGAGTATTAATGTTGATGTTGAAAATAACTCAATACAATAAACTACGGAAAGGTCAAAAGTAAAAAAAACTTCTACTAGATAAACATCATCTGATTGACTTAAAAACACTTTTGTTTTCGATTTAATCAAATCAGAAAATTCATAGTACGTATTCTAAAAATAAAAAGATAAAATCATTTCTTATTTGATTCGTTCCAACAACGTGGTGGCCAAACATTTCTATTTGAAAACTTGCTTCAAACAAACAAAAAAAAATAACGAAATCGTATCAATGTTAACCAAAGCTTTGCACATCGATATATAGATTATATTTATTGAAATTGGAAGTCAATAAAAACAGGTTTCGGGGTGACCCTATATTCATTCATGCGTTACTTGTATATAATATGTGTAAATGTGTAAAATAACATTGTTTATTTCTTCTTCTTTTCGACAATAAACATGACAAGAAAAAAAAATAAAAATATTTTTTGACAATTTTTAAATGGATATTTACTTATATATTCAATAATAATTTAGGGACACGCACTCATCCGTACATTAATGCATAGATAAATGAGAAAATTTCTATATGACGTCTATAGAGAAAAAAAAATATGTATTTATTATCATTTGTGGTGTATAATTTTGAATTTTCTATGGGTTATATAATGTATTATTTATAGGCTGATTTATTTCGGTTATAACTTGGTAGTTGATTTCAACTTGTTCTTATGTAAACTTTGTTTAGGTCTAATGTTGTTTTTATTAAAAATTTCTCATGCAGAAAAAGATAAATATATATGAATGTAATAACATTACTATTCCTGCTCAGGTAGCTATACTTTTTTGACAGTTATATCCATCAGAAATTAAAGTTTTCGAATAATATTATTATTAAAAAAAAAAAAAAAAGAAAAGAAGAAAAGGTATCTGTCCCATATATTTTTCTATTTAGAATTATGTTATAGAACTTTTTTAATATCATATATCGATGGGTTAAATCGAAAATGAAATTTCCGCAAATCGAACTGGTTTATCAGAAAAGCCTTTATAAATTATGTCAATTCTGTTATTAGATAAACAAGGTTCAAGGCTTTTCGTTTTTTTTTTTCTTCTTCGTTTTTTCTTTTACACTTGATCTTATCAAACATAGGTTTTAGTTGCTATTGCTAAGTAACGAATTATGGTGCAGAAATATGTGTAAAATATAAGATAGTCCTTTAGGGTTCGTTTTAATAATTCACCACACCATACAATATTTATTTCGAATACTAACTGAAATTTATGTTGAAAGATATTTACAGTAGTTTTTAATAGGTACCGTGGTACTATTATTATTGATGCTGTACCTACTAATATTTATACTAAAGATGCAACCATACCGACAATAGAGGAGAAGATCTAGTATCAAATTTAATAGATTATTTCTTTTAAAATCCATCAATCCTTAAATACTTTATGTATGGCAATTAATATTCGTGATATTGTTTGGATATTTTAACTGCATTTATAGTTGTATTTTGTTCATAGTATATATTTCCTTATTCAGATATTAATGATTGCAAGTTTACGTAATAGTTAAAGTGATATTTCTTGGTATGTAATTATTAGTTCAAAAAGCCAAAGCAAAATATGTCCCCTAAACAAAATCAATTTAAAAATATTCAAAAAAAAATCGTAACAATAAAATTACCTCCTAATAAAATGTATATACTTACATACTAGGTATAAACTTGAAGGGTTAAGCATCAATAAAATAATACATTTAAAACAAAACCAGAAACCCCATTTTCACTAAAAATTTCACTTTAAGGACAATTACATTTCTATACAATATTTATATTTTCTATATTTGTATGTATAATACAGCGAACAAAACAATTAAATTTAATTTTACAGGTTTCACATAGACAAGCGATGTCAACACAGGTGCTCATGGAAATGTTTTAGTATTGCCTTAATTCTGGTAGCTGTTATACTCGCAGCTATGTTGGCCTACTTTGCTGGTAAGTGCTTTTAATTTTAAATTGTATTGTCCTGAAAATTTTAATTTAATTACAATTTTAACAAATGTCACAGAGAAGAAATTGAAACATAATGAAATTTTATTTGTGTTTTTGTTAACATTAACATAATATCAAAATAATAAATTTCTATTTTAAAAAGACATTTTGTATAAATGTATGACTGGAATGTTTGGTAGCTTTAATGTTGTAGTCATTTGTTGAATTATGGTTTCGAGTTAAATTTTTGCAATAAAACAAAAATAAGAAATTTTATTTTGTGTATATTTATTAAATTCGGTCGTTATCATAGGAAATAAATATTATCCCATTAAATGGAAACAGTAATAAAATAAAATTAGATGTTTTTATTATTTTAACAAAATTAAGACACATTTCCATACTTCAAAATGTCATACACGCGAATGAATTTATGAAACTAAACTTTTGCCGGAAATGGTGAAAATCGGTTTTTTTATTTTCTACAAAATGCTATAATACTAAATATTTGTATAAATATTTTTGCAACATGATGTCTCGTCTAAAACATATTAATATTGTAGTCATCATAATATGTTTCTATAAAATTATTTATTATTACTTCTATAGACAACATTTTTCCTATTTCACGCCATGCAATTTTCATTTTATAATTTGTAGCATGGCAAAATGTAATAAGAACTAAATGACAGCTGACAGCGGTTTTATGAATTCACAAAAAAAAAGTAAAAAAAAAAAAAAACAGAAAAAAGAATGGAAGAAAGAAAAACTTTTTCCTTCAAAATTATTATTGCTTTAACATTCAGTGTTTACATGTGCAACTATAATGTAATAGAAGATATGGTATCTACCCTACAAATATTACATTTATACCACATAAAGTCATAGATATAGAATGAAACGTAGTTACCTAAAAAATAAAAAAGAAAAAGAAAACCAAATACTAAATAATTCATTAAGTATATGCTGCAATCGTTCCTCTTTTTTCCACTTTTTTTTTCCCAATAATTTAAAATGAAGTACAGTAACTATACCGCCTCAGCGCTCATACCCATAGTCAATGTAGAGAATTTATGAATGACATAATTTTCACTGAATGTTTTTTTTAAAGTGCATGAACAATGTGGATCGTATAATGAGATACGATATAACGATAATTGAGAAAATTAAGTTTTGTCTTTATTACCCAAAAATTGTTTGAATTTTTTTTTTTTTTAGTTTAAAAAAAAGTTTTCATATTTAATTCGGAATAATAAAAGTAAGTACAAGTGTATAGGTACCCATATAAGAAATTTAAAAAATAGAGTTATACAATTGGATTTAGGCAACGCCAGAACTATTGAACGCATAGGTATGGAAAGTATAATAGTGTAAAGGACTTTTTACCAGATCTGTCATTCAGTTTGGTTTGATTTTTTCTATCAAGTATGTCTCAGACACATTGAGAGACATTGCATATTATTCACATTATATCTTTGTGACG
>JAABKK020060397.1:70009-103112 GCA_011634745.2 Catotricha subobsoleta
TTGTTGAGATTATATCCTATATATACGATGTAAACTAGGATTGAGTTTATTTCATAAAGTCATTGGTATAAATAGCGTTCAATCAAACTGTTCACATATATTTACAGAGAGACATAACTAAAGATAAATGAAAACAATTATATACCAATATTCGGTTCTAGGCCCTACTTCGTGGACACAGAAGATTTTAAATGTTTTCTGAATCAACAAAAGCCACTTTTAGTAACAATTAACAACATACCTAAAATTTTATTATTTTCAAATATACACTTTTGCTGCATGTTATGTTTAATGTTATCTTAAACTATCAAACGTATAAAATATAATTTTATAATAAATTCAAACATTAATATATGTACTAACTAACATTATTAATATTTATTGCTAACTATAAAACAAATTCTTATCACAGATCAAAATAGCTATTGACCTTCTAATAAACAAAATATTATCTTCGAATAACTCGATACATTTAACATTCTCATCATCAATCATCACTCATTAGGCATCATTCATTCATTTAGCTCATTGACCTAATTAGTTTTTCAAACTGCGTTAAAACTTTAATATTATGGTTATTCGTTTGGTTCATTTTTATAGCAAAAAAAAAAAAAATAAAAAAAATAAGAGAAACAAAAATTTGAAAATAATAATTATCTGGTGAAAATATAAATGACGTGAGAACTAATATTTCCTTCAAGAAAATACTACACATATTTCAAGAAAATTTCATTCACACTCATGCAATTTCACTGTTATAAACATCAAAAAACTTGATTATCGGATGTAAAATTTAGATAAGCTGTCTGCGTAAATATCCAGAAGCAATATAACATTAAAATTGGTACATCTTTAATAATCTGCATTAAAATTTTAATAAAATCAAAATTTATTAAATTATCCAATTAGAATGAAAAACAAAAATGAAACTTTAAACTACTTTGAGAATTTTTCTTTTTCATTTAATTACCCCCGTTTATAACAAAGACCATCTCAGAGAACAGTATTTTTTTTTTTTAATTCTTTTTCAAGAAAAAAGAAAACTTCGTTTTTCCATTCTTTTATAATGAGCGAAAAATCTACAATTTATAAGTATCAAAATATAACACTATGACTGCCGAGAGAGGCAAAAAAGAAAATGTATGTTTTTTTTGTTTTTTTTTATTTTGTTCGTAGTTATTTTTCTGAGCTTGGAAAAGTGCCTTTTATAAAACAATTCCTCCGTTAACACATAAATTTTGATTCGTTTTGTGTGTCCTTCGTTTTCTCGTTCTTTTATTTTAACATCCACAAAATACAATGTGCTGCCAGACCGACTTCAGCTATGCTTGGTTGCAGCCGTATGTCTTTTTGGACATAAAATCGATTCCATTAGGAGAATTTTATGTTTATTATTGTACATTATATCGCATTCGAATTGTGTATAGTTGTTATGTTACCCTATTTATATTTCTATATTAAAATATAGAATAAATGGTATGATATGTACTTCCCGAAACTCAAGTATAATTACACACTATAATGTATACGAAATTAAATACTTTCCTCTTTATGGAATATTCTCGTTAATAGCTATACTCACAAAATTTACTACTCAATTCTATATCATCTTTGTGTCGTTTCGTTTTGTTTTAGAACTATAGGTTTTAGATGAAAATGAAAAATGTATTTTCTTACTAAGTAAAGCAAAAAAAATGAAATAAATAAAATAAAACATGAAAAGAACAAAAGAAAAAATTACAGAGTAGTTCATATCTACCGACCAACGAGCTAAATATTTGATTACATCGTCATGTACAAAATATTTTTACTCACCATCATAGTGATTGTAAATTATAAAAACTTTCCGTCTTATTCTTTATCTTCAGTGAAGTTGACAACTTTTTCAGAGAATAAAACTATTAGAGGCGCACACAGAGGTTCGATGTAGATCAGCCGCTAAAAAAAAAAAAAATATAGAAAAAACTGAGACAATATCTTTTTTGCCACATAGACAAGACATTAAAATTTATAAAAATCCAACAACAATAACAGGGAAATACACACACACACACAAAATTTTTAACTAGCTTCTTGTTATGTAAAATTGTTTTAAAGGAAAACTTTTTAACATCTACAGTACAGCATCAGAGAAAGAGGCGTCATAATTGCTATTCGGAACACCCATAGTTAATGGTACATGGTTGATGTTTTGTATAACCCAATTTATAAAAAAGCAAAAAATAAAAAATAGAACAACTTCTGGATAAACCCACAACAAAGAAATATTGTGTAAACGAAAGTTTTAAAGAAAATTTCTGTTATTTTCTATGTTTTTTTTTTCTTCGCTTTTTTTTTACTTGGGTTGTGTGTCGTGTTTCAAAAAATACGCGCTACGTGAAAATCATAAATTTGGGAAATTAGATTTATAAAAATATTATGTGAATCTTATTTATGTACCTACAAGAAATGTATAGAAATCGTCTTTTTTTTTCTTGTGTTTTATTTTATATGTTTTTATTTTCTTCTCTTTTTTTTCT
Organism: Catotricha subobsoleta; assembly: GCA_011634745.2. Taxonomy (NCBI): domain Eukaryota; kingdom Metazoa; phylum Arthropoda; class Insecta; order Diptera; family Cecidomyiidae; genus Catotricha; species Catotricha subobsoleta. The sequence continues at coordinate 72,529 of JAABKK020060397.1, forward strand.
TGTTTAAATGGGGGAGAGAACTAAATGGAAGGGAGTGTTGTCAGTTCTACGTACATCTTTTAATAATATATGTACGAAATGAATAGGGGATGAGTTAAGTTTTAGTATTTGTTCAAGAAAAATCATACTGTATTAAATTACAAACTTTGATTTTATATCTAAAGTTTTATTTTGTTATAAAAAAAAAAAAAAAAAAAAATCGAAAAGTATTATGAGGAAACTATATTATGAGTTCTGCAAAAGATGCCAACTTTCAACACTACAAGCTATGTGGGATTATTGTGCTTGAAAATATAAATTTTACTGCGTTTTTCTTTTTTTTCTTTTTGGCTGTGGCAAAGATTAACATTTTAAAACTGAAAGCTGTTTTAAAGAAGATGCAATTTATAACTAACCAGAGAATATATAATTAACGATGGATTAATAATTTCTCATTTCTTTTCCTTTGAATTTACTTAATACTTATGGTACGAATAATGATAATCATAGTACGCTAGTTAAGATAATTATAAAAACAAATATACTTAACTTTTTCTGCCACTTAATGATGAAGAAATATATTTATAAGACCTCTACCAACTCATCAAAACTTCAATAGTTATAAAATATAAATGCTTATATTATTCTGAACAAGTTCATTTTAAACGTTTGGCAAAAATTCAACTCTTATAACATTTAAATGGCACCGACAATACACATAAATGAAATTCATATTAATTTGGAATTATACTAAGAATTTCATAACCGCTATTTTCCATTATGTTATAACACGCCATATAAAAACAACACATCATAGCCTTACGATTATTATGTCTGCCATATTACATTTGTATGGAAATTATTACGTTAAATAGAGGATGGTACTGTGAGTTACTTGTACTTCTATCAACATATAATCATTGCATAGATACATATTAAAATAAGATATATTATTATTATATTTCTGTATTCTGCTCTGTTAAGTTCTCTCATACCGAATCTTATAATAAAAATATCCATTTTAATAGGTATATGTATTGTATATACATAGAAGACGTAACTCCTTCATATATAGAATAATATGCAAGCCCACCATTCGTACGATATAAAAGCCTTAGCACAGCAAACCTCAAGATGGTCGGGTGTATTACTTTAAGTTAATATCGAATTTTGCATAATAATTTCATATTGTATAGCATTATAAACGCTTAATCTTGTCTTCACTGAGGCATAGAATTAATGTCAAACATATTCATATCCTAACTCGGTGTGATTCCGTGATATTTCTATACTATGTATAATATTTATACTTCTGATGTACTAAATACTAGTATATACATTTGACTACCTTATCTACTGCTGTCTTGTAGTGTATTTGGTGTAGCTATCATCTATTTCTATTTTACGTAGTACCTGAGGAGGATATTTTAAATTAGTTATAATGCGAGAGTTTGTCTGGTAGTATACAAGCATATATATAATTCCTATATCTACCTAACGGCTACGATAGTTAGTCATGACATAGAACAACTTATAAAATGTTGTAAATGTGTAGGAATGCATATAAGGTATAAATATATAGAAATTCATTATGTATCTTCTCTGCTGTAAATATGTTGTATGAATTTATTCAAAATTGAATGAAGGGTTGTGGGTTGTTTTATTTAAATTACAAAAAATCTTTTTTTTTTATCTTGTCCAATAGCTCTAAGCTCAATGAAACCGACCATGGATCCATCTAATTGTATTTTAGTTCAAGATGTTAAATCAGTAACACATGATCAAATAACACAAAATTCTGATGGACCTACACAATCGCCAACGGAAGAGTCTCTATCCACTAGCACTGCTGATCATAGTTTTACAACACAACATCAGACTCATGCTGCTGGTGTTGGTATACATAGTAGTTTATCACAACAGCAGCCACACTATCAAGATCCACAGTATATTGCTCAACAGGCACAACAAACACAGCAAAAATGGCCTGTTTTAGAGTTGAGGGAATTTAATGAAATGTATCATGCCACCGTTCCACCGTATCAATTTTGGAATTCTGAATTTAAAAATAAGCATCCAGCGTTCATACGTTTCAATTTCACACTTCCTTGGGGTGCTAATTTTGCGGTTTACGGGCGTCGTAATGTGGCAGCAAGTGTCACACAATATGATTTTGCTGAATTTATAAAGGGTGGTAGAATAGATAATCGTTTGAGACGTAGAAAGAGAGCAGTAACAGCCACAGCAATACCAACCGTATCATCATCAAGTAATAGCTTCAGCAGAGGCAATAATAATATAGTTTATGATATTAATAATTATTATCAACATGCAGAGGATATACTTGCTGAAGAGAAAAACATTAATATTCAACGTCATGGCAGCAGAATGAATATAGAAGATATACTCCCTGATATTTCATTTGTGATGCGTAACGAGGGCACACCCAGATTAACATCATCAACCGTATTTTTTAAACCGAATTTACATTCGACACCAAGCAACCAGCACATAATATCAAAGCGGTCGGCTATAGATGCAGCACCCACACTTGATATTGATACAATGATGGTAAATGTTAGTTTGCTTCAGTACTTGGATACGGGTCGTTGGTTTCTATCTGTTTATAATGACGAATTATTGGCACATAGTGTTACATTAATAGTTACTGAAGCTGAAGGTGTTAGTACAACATGCCCAAATGATTGTACTGGACGTGGTTCATGTTATCTTGGAAAATGCGATTGTATTGATGGTTATCAGGGTTCCGATTGTTCAAAAAGTAAGTACAAAAATAATTACACGTTAGTTTAAGCTCTTGTCTATTTTGAATGCTTACCTATATTTTGATCTGGTGAAAGATATCGTAAATGTCTGGTATTTAAATTGTTAGAAATGATAATATAATTTTGTGACGCGTGCTACTAGATATATGTTTTTCTTTTTATACGAATTACCCAACGTTTTCTATTTCTTTTGAGTGATAAACATATTTCAAATTTTATATGCATTTGTTTTTCTTTGCTTACAATTCAAATCCCAAAAGAAATCCAAAGCAAAAAAAAAAAAAACTAATTTTCAACTAACAATAATAATAACAAAAAAAAAGATGAAAAATATGTTATTTCTTGTGCATGGTAGCCTTCAACACCAAACATTTCATACAAAAAAAAAATTATAAATAAATAACAAAAATACACAAATAAACTCTCTAACCCAAACAATACAGACAACAGATCGAAATCTCCACTTAAGATCGAAGATATCGCACCCTTCGCTATTAAGTTTATGAACTCAACAGGGTATTACGAAATATGTGTACAAAAAATAGGATTGCATTTATTATTATTATATTATATTATTATATAAAAAAAAAAATCCATCTTACTATTTAATAACATCAACCGATTTTTGATGAGAATCATCAGCTTTGAAATCGTCAACGTTTAAGCTCTGTGGGCTTAAGAGAGTATTTTAAATTAGAATTCGTTAATCATGACATGACGTGCGATGTAAATATAATTAAACTAGGCACGAAATGAAAGGGTTATAATCCTTGATGCATATATACTCAACACCCAGAATAGCTAGCTATGTTTTTGTTTTGTGAAAAGAGAAGTGCGTACTCATTGAAATTGTTTAAAAAAGAAAATTCTTTAGCGCCACAAAATACATAATTATTTTTGCTTATATTGTTAATCAATTTTTAAGATATTTTTCTGACAGTATGGTATTTTCTACGTGTTGGGTCACATTGGGGTTATTGCTCTTTAATATTCTATCCATATATTCTGTAAAAGAATTTTATTAACAAGTTTTTCAGATAAGCAAAAAAGAGAAAAGTAGAAAAATTCAATTTAGCATTTTTAAAATATAGATCAAATTTTTCTATTAAAATAAAACATGCGTTTTCCTTTACCACACCAAAAATAGTTTTAAAACTCAATTACCTTAGATTTTCTGTATATACATTTCATGATAAAAAAAAAAAAACCAAATAAAAATCAATCAAAATACATTTTTCCTATTTATAACTCAATTTTGTTGAACAACAACAGTATAACAGTTGTAGGCAAAAAAAAAAAAAAAGAAAAAAGAAATTATATTTTCACATCACATTTTATTTTCTATTTTTGTTTAGGTGTATGTCCAGTGTTATGTTCTGGACATGGACATTATGGTGGTGGTTTGTGTCACTGTGAGGAGGGATTTAAAGGACCAGAATGTGAAATCCCAGCGGGTGAATGTCAAGTGCCTGGTTGTTCTGGACATGGACGTTGTATTGAAGGCGAATGTCATTGTGAACGTGGACATAAAGGGCACGATTGCTCTAAACGTAAGAGAAAATATTTTGATTTCAAATTTTTTGTTTCGAAATAGAAATGATTTTAACGACTTAAAAAATAATAATACATAATAATTTATAATTTAGCTGATTGCATGGATCCATCTTGTTCGGGTCATGGAACTTGCATTAACGGGCAATGTTACTGTAAGCATCAATTATAGATAATTTTTTTAAAGCACAAATTTTAATGTGATTTTATTTTTATTCAGGCAAAGCTGGTTGGCAAGGCGATGATTGTAGCTCCGTTGATCAACAAGTTTATCAATGTTTACCAGGGTGCTCTGAACGTGGTACATATGATCTAGAAACTGGTACATGTATTTGTGAACGACATTGGACTGGTCCAGATTGTTCTCAAGGTATTTTTATTGTGTACATTTTTCAATTAAAGACTAATTAATTAAATAAGAGCTTTTTGACAAAACAAAACAAAAAAAAAACAGAAACAAAGTAATAAGCACTTTCTAATTTAAAAATTTCCTAACCATTACCGACGTCAGATCCGCACATTCTATTTTATACATTTTACCAAAAATTCAAAAACCCACAATATTAAATTCTACGAAAATCTGTTTAAATACAATATCATTCTATCATATTACTTTTCATTTCATTTTACACCCTTTTGAATCATAATCCTTGATATCAATTTCTCATTTTCCTCAAACGAAAAACTTTTATATTGATTATAAAATCTCAGGTTTTATATTTTCTACCATAAAAAGTTTGTGTTATTTTTTTTTTTTTTCTTCTTCTAAGCTATGAAACTGTCTGCTGGTATACAGTAATTTTCATACATTTGCCCGGCACCAAGCCATTTTCAACAGTACCACACACTTTGATTCATAAAAAATTATATTGTACGTAGTGGCCAAGATCGTTTAGGATTGGATGCTTTTAATGTTTTTTGTATGTCGATGTTGAGTATTGTACATATATATATTTTGTATTGCTTAATAAAAATGTTTACGATCACTCGTTATTAAGATACTTGACCCATCTGTGAAACATTTCAAAATTATATTATAGATACGTACATTTGATAGGTTGATGGCGGTATATGGTACCGTCTCTGATGGTACTTCTATTACATATTATTTTATGGATGAAAAACTATAAAAATGAAAAAAAAAAAAAAAAAAATTAAATAATACTATAATAATATTTCATCTATATGTGTTCTTGATGATCACCGTTCTTTTTCGACTAACTGATGCTACAAATATACTCATATATTACAATATAACCCAGTTTATCCATTTATATATCTACATTGTTTCTTCCGGTCCTTTCATCATCTATATCTTTAGCATCACCATAACCAACATCATCCTATCCACATAAAAATATTTTTTTTTAACTTCTTTCTTTGATGTATTTTGATGTATGTACTCTTGTACCTATCTTTATATTATATCAAACCATGCATCGGTATGTACTTCGAACAAACTACATACAACTATATATAACGTTTGCCTTTTACAAGGCAAATAGAATTTAGACTTTTATTTTAAATTATATACAATCATTCATTATATCTTTATATATGTTCTGTACCTACTTAAACATAGTAAATAACTAATAATACTTTTATGTGCATAGAGAAGATTGAATGAAAACCGAATTGAACAGAAAATTAAATTTAAACTATTTTTATTTTATTCGTTTTTTCATCTTTGAAGCTGTGTGCAGTCTTGATTGCGGTCCAAATGGTGTTTGTGAATCAGGAAAATGTCGCTGTAATCCAGGCTATGTCGGAAATCTTTGTGATCAGTTACCTTGTGATGTTCGATGTGCTGAACATGGTCAATGTAAAAATGGAACGTGTGTTTGTTCACAAGGATGGAATGGCAGACATTGTACATTACGTGAGTATATTGCCGTATATTTTTTTTTAATTTTTAATAGATTTTTCTTCGTCTATTTTTTTTTTTATTGATAAAATAAAATAATATTTCTTTGAATCGACGTTTGTGTATTTTTTGTGTAGAGAAAATTGTTGGAAAATTACCTTCGTATATTTGCTCATCACGTTATGTATTTTTCTTATGCTACATTAACATTGATTGATTAAATATAAATGTGATATAATTACTATATAAGAAAAGTTTCAAAATTGTCTTACATTCTTAAGAAATTCAATATATTCTTGCTAGAAAAATCTTAATATTTTTTTTTTACCAAAAATACTTAAGATCTAATTCCACATAAATCGATTTAGGTTCTCACAAACTTACTTAGATTATTGCTTTAAGGGTTAACACAAAAAGAGTAAAAATAATATTTTCATTTATATGACGAACCCAACTCAAGACGAAGCAAAAACACTTATTGCACATATTTATTTATTTTAAGCGTAAAAAAAACACATGAAAATGTTTCATACATTGTATTATTCTATGCTAACACAAACACATGCACGGTTTACGTATTGCGAGTATAAATTCAATGAAAACGACGATATATACCAAATAAATAAGCACACATAAGAAGAAGAAAAATAAAAAGCATTCCTGACAGTTGACACATGAAATAACTTTGGCGATTTGTTGGAATGTTCATAAAAATTCAATATATAAGGTCCTTGGAGACACATACCCGTTCAGCATAAAATAGTAGACACCAAAAAAAAAAAAAGAAGCAAACAAATAAAGAAAAAAGCTAAAACAAAAGAAAATAAAAATAAGAAAAATGTGCGAAAACACTTAATTTTTTTTTTTTTTTCTTTAAAATTTTCATTTTATTTGTTTTTGAATAGATATTGAAAGTCAATCTTGTTCACTTTTCAAAATGCCCAAAATGGTGTCGCTTGTATGCTGTGTTTTATGCTTCAATATTCAAATATTTATTATTAGTACCTACTGTGTATAGTTGTCCGTCGTGAACAGAAAATGGAAAACAACATTTTATTATTTATTTATATATATATATATATATGTTTCCTCAATGAAATAAAGATATATATAATAACTAGGACCATCATTATGTACAAAATATTTTTCTACACCTTAAATATATAAACGAAAATAATATAAGTATATGCGAAAATAGAATAACAACCTTTTTTTTTTTATTATTATTATTTGTTCAATTCCCTAGCTGGATGTGAAAATGGATGTTCACGTCATGGCCAATGTACCCTTGAGGATACTGAATACAAATGTGTTTGTATTGAAGGCTGGGCTGGGCTAGATTGTTCACTAGCATTGGAAATGAATTGCAACGATAATATTGACAATGATCACGGTAAGTTCGCTGATGTTTTTTTTTTATTTTTTATTTTTTATTTTTTTTTTCTACCGTAGGTATTTATTTCACTTTCCGTATGTTTATTTTTTTTTTTTATTCCTATCGTATTGTGTCTCTCAAATCAAACTAAAGGCATTTATTTATGTTGATTTAAGCATTTTAAAATCCACATCGATACAATACCTACTGAGAATGCAGACGCGAACGTATATTATCCATTAAACTAAAAATATATACTACATTATAGATTGTACAAGCCATTCAGCCAAAATATTTTATATAGCAGCGGATTATTTTCAAATATATATATAATTATATATATATATTTACACAATACCCCATAACAGAATAAAATATAATAGGTGAATTGTTGAAAAACCATACATGACCTACTTCTCGAACTGAAATGGTTTTATTCGGAATAAATAAAAAAGAAAAAGAAAAAAGATACTTATATACAGTTACAATTCTTAATATATATATAAATGAAATGAAATGAAATATCTCAATATAGCGGAGCGGTGTCGATTGTATAATATGTAATGTATAATACACAAAACAACGAACGAAAAAAACGAAAATACTACCATTTTTACTACACAAAATATATATCGAAGAGTGGAAAATGTCCTGAATACAAATATACGATATTTCAAAATACTTTGAAGTATTTCGAATTTCCTATTTTTATTATTTTTACCATTTGGCGATTTATTATAAATTGTGTGGGAGGTTTTTGGCTTGAAAATTTTCTTGTTCTCATAGAATTTATAAGTTTTCATAGTTTTTTTTTTTTTTTTTATTATTACTATTATTCTGATTCTTTGTTGGTTGTACTTGTATGGTGTGCCGAGAAAAAGTTTTTTTTTTCTTGCTGCTGTTATTGTGTACTGGAGGTTCTCTGTGTTTGGAAAGTTTAAATGTGCAAAAATCTTTTCTCAACTCAATAATAAAGAAACTGACAACAACAACAACAATACTAGTAAAAAAAAAAAACAAAAAAACTTTTTAAACGAATATAATTTTGACAATAACTGGGTTAGACTTTTTACAAGTGCATATACAGGAATTAAATGCATTGTATGTACGTCATCAACATTTTCTATAGATCAGAGGCAGAATTAGTTTTCTTTTTCATATTAAATGCAATTTAGCTAGAATTTCGTCAAAACGGTCACAGACAATATAATTTCAAAAGAAAAACAAACTTATATTTTTATGGGAACTTCTTAGTACATATATTAAAAAAAAGAAAAAAAAACGCCACACAAACAATCTATACCTATTTACCTACTTACCAAGAATATTGTGTGCGTTTTACTAAATAGCATATTTTTGCTTTAGTTGTTTTTAACACACATGCGATTAGGTGAAGACATATCAAATTAATCACATTTTCTGCACAAATTTCCGCAGTAGGTATATAAATAGAGATAATAGACACTATTTATTATTTACTTCAAAGTCTCTCTTTGTACTTAGATATATATATGTATTTTACTTAACCAACCGCCCCTATTATAACTTGGCAATTTATAGTTAATAGTTGGGCTGAAAGCTTGTCATTTAATAAAATATAAAGAGGGTTATATTATATTAATATACATAATACATATTATATATATATTTTTTTTTTTTTATATTATTCCTTTGTTTCACCCTTGTAAATAGTTTTCTTAAACTTAATAAATAATTCTTTTTAGATAATATCGAGTTAAGTGAACTGTAATTTAGTAAAAGAAATCCATTTTTTTTTCCAGTATATTTTATGTGTAAAAAATTTCATAATCGGTTGTAAAGACAAATAAGAAAAGAAGCAAAATTGAAAAAAAAAAAAAACTTTAACATCATTTATTCAATAGATTATTTATTTAATGATATTAGTTTTGTAGTTTGATGATTGTCTAAATTTTCCATTTAGATTTTAAATTAGAAATGAATTTAATTGGTTAATGACAACATTATAATAGGATTTGATAGCGTGAATAACACCGTACGTTTCATGCGTGTGTTAAATTATTTCAAACAAAGAAACACGATGAATTTGTCCGCCACAAAAAAAAAATGTTTAAGCAGAAAGATAATTATATACACAATTTACAAGTGATAAATTTCCGTGTTTGAAAAGAATGTTTAAAACAGCTAAGACAAAATTTTAAATTTAAAAAAACTATAATTTTTTTTAACAAAATAAAATACAGATAGAATTCCAATCCCATATATTTTATATACCAATATTCAAAATTTGCAATAATCAAATACATAAAATGTCAAATAAAATTATTCACAGATGGTATGACCGATTGTTCAGATAGTGAATGTTGTTCACATCCAATTTGTGCCGAACACATAATGTGTTTAGCATCTAATGATCCAGTTGAAGTGTTATTACGCAAACAGCCACCATCTGTAACCGCATCATTTTATCAAAGAGTTAAATTTTTAATTGAAGAAAATTCCGTACAATCCTATGCACATATGGATGAATACAGTGAAAGGTAAGTCTATCTGCTTTCAATAATTTTTTTTATTAATAAGACAAATTAATCAATTTGAAATAATTTTAATAAGAAAATAATTTAAACGCACTTAAAACATATATAAACTAGTCAATTTTTTTTTTTGATATTTTCATAAACAATAATTTTAACAAAAAGTATTATTAAATTAGTTTCGGATTGAAATGAGTGTTTTTGCTGTAAACATATATACAATTAACATAATTAAGAATTACAAAACATAATTAGATTTCTTAATATTTGAAATGGTTTATTAATTAATATGAAATAATTAATCATTTTTGTTTTTATTTTTAATCGTTTCGAAACATATTGCCTTGTTAATAAAAATAATTTGGTATTGCTTCAATTTTCATTGCGGTCATTTTTATTTATGCACATATTCATTTAATCTAATTTTAAATATAAATTTCAATTTGACATGGAAGCTCCTTAATTGACTTCAAACATTTAATACTACATATGATATAACCGGTTATTCACCAATCAATTTTGATTGAAATGTGTTTCAATATAAATTCATAAGCCATTCCAAACAAGAAACGCTAAGCTAGTTTAATTGATAAATTATCGCTACGCCTGCGACTAAAAATCTAGAAACCTACTAATTTATTAATCACCAAAAATATTATTTATGGTTTTTGATCTGGAAAATTTTAATTTCCACCAGATTTTTAGTAAACATTACTACAAAAAAAAAAAAAACGCTGCTAATTTAACTAAAAACAAAATATGATTTTTAACTTCAAAAAAAAAAAATACGAAAGAAAACTTGAAAATTACAATTTCATGAATCTACGTGATAATAAAAATCGATAATAAATTTTCACCTGACATTGCGTCAGATGTGTTCATTTCAACAGTTTTTTTTTTTATTAAGAAATACAATTAAAACAAAAAAAAATAAATAAAAGAATAAAATCATATTTCAAGGAAATTGAAAATACAATCAAACCTTTGAGTAATTGAGTATATGAAATTTCGATGATGTATTTTAAAATATTTCCGTGTATTATTTTATTTATTATGGTCATGTATATCTTTTAAAGTTTCCTCTATTTCTTTTCATTTCAACGCTATACACAATATCGGAATTGAACATATTTTTTTTGTTCTGTTCTTTTTCGTTTTTAAATTACTGTTATTAACCTTATTTGAAATTGAAAAAGTGGCACAATTATTTTTAATTGAACGAATTAATATTTCAGAATAATTCTTGAATAGCTTGAAGCGTATATCCCGCTTTATTCGTGTATTCGTATATTATATTTTATATATTTTATATTTTTTTCATAATGACAGATAATTGTTTTCCAATAAATTTTAATGAAAATTTTATAAGCTTCACTACCCACACCAAATATATTCAATCTTTTTTTAGACTTTTAAATTGTCTTAAAAGTATTTTAGCTCAAGGTGTGTCAAGCATTTAGATGGAATTAAAATTTTATGGAATTTTAATTGCCTTTAAATATTTTCATACAAATGTTTTAATTTTTTTTTTTGTTTTTACGTTTAATTTTCTTATTCGGTTTTTGAGTATATTATGTTCATGGGCATTGTGAAATACACGGATAGCCTTTTTACTATTAGAAACAGTTGAAAATGAATTCTTGAAATAAACTAATAAAGGTAAACGACATGAACACTAAGTAAGTAGTACATTGCCTCTTCCTTGTTCACTATTCGCCATTATTAGTGAAATAATTTATAGGACATAAAACGTTTTGTCTACTTTAAAGAATGTATGACCGTTACTAAACTAAAACCAAAATTGTTATCATCGTCGAACAATTTTATAAAAAAAATAAAAAATGTTCCAAATGTTCATTTTGCAGAATATTTTAAAATACATCACTTAACCCAAAAATAGATATTAAATCAGCAGCAGAATATCCTGCAAATCCATTTGCATTCGAAATCCCAATACACATTTCCCAAACTATATTTAAAAAAAAAAAAAAAAAGAAATAAAAAATATGAAAAAAAAAAAAATATAAAATCCCTAAATAACTCCAGTTTATCCTCTCGATATGGTGAGTCATTTATGTTTTCATCTACACACTACTTTTAGTAGCGCCAAAGAAAAAATGCTTTTTTCCCATCCATTCGATTATAATATAAATAAATCGTTTGTAGTTTGGTAGATCTGAATATAAAAAAGACGAGAGAAAAAAAATGAATAAACGAAACGAAAAGTTTTGTGATGGCACCATAAAAAGCAATTTTTCCTGTAGATCCGAAAACATTGATAAACTTCCCCGTCGAGTGTGTGTGTTTTGTCTAATGTTTAACCCTTGTGTGCGTCTATTTTACCAACTCTCCCCAATAACAAAAAAAAAAAAATGTATTTAACCTTTTATATATTTTTATAAAGTAAAATACCCTTTAAGTCCTAACTCTGTGACGTCAAATACAAATAAGAAAAAAAAAAGTATTTTTTTTTTCGTTCAACAAAGTTTTTTTTTTAACCTTGTTTTTTGTATTGTTAATATTATTTTTTAATTTCTAATCCATATTTTTTTGTTTTTATTTTTGAAACTTCAGTTTGTCTACAATTTTTTTTTTTTTGTTACTCCGGTCTTTCGTTTCTTTTTTATTTCTTTGGTTTTACTACGAATTAATAATCTGATATATATTTATTAAATGAATGAATAATTTAGAATTCATTTTGAAGGATATTTTTAATTTCGATTTTTTTTCTTCTTTTTTTAAGTTCTTTTAAATTAAATTATTGAACTTAAAACCATTTTGTTTTAAAATGGATGCACAATCGATTATTAGATATAAGTTTTATAATAAATTATGTGTAAAACATTAAAAACTAATTAAAAAAAAAAAAAAACAAAACAAAATACTTCTCGCTCCAACTTTTTGGTTACGAAAAAAGCGCTTTTTGATAAAAAACATTGCTATAATAATAATTTATTTTTTTGTTGTTATTTATTCATTTTCTTCATTTCTTGTAACTTGAAAAAAAAAAAAACCAAAAACAAAACAAAACAATAAATTATAGAACTTTTGTTATTTGTAATGGCAACATTTCGGAATAATAAAATAATGATAGAAATTTTATTGATTTTGACTAATATTTTTCGTGAAACATCATAACATTTTCTCCGTTTCGACTTCAGGTTTCTTAAATCTATCTATATATATAATATATTATATATATACACAAATACAAATACATTTTATATGATGATTACATTATGGTACAATAACATTTTCATTCAATTGTCTGTATTTTGCTATATGCTTTTCAATCAAAAATAGCAAAAGCCATTTTTACTGTTTTTACTTTTATTATTATTATTATTATTGTTATTATTATTTATAACGTTCATTTCGGCTCAATCTTGAGTATATAACACAGGGGGCCGAAGGTAATATATTGATTTGTGCAAGCTCTTTACCATTTTCCAGTATATTTTCCACATGTAAAATAGCTACAAAATACTACAATGCTACATATTTATGCCAACTTTTATGCACTGCATAAGCATTCCATGTTATTTTTTCTTTATAACGTTTATTCTTCTATTTTTTTTTTCGTCTGCATATTTCCTTGAATTTTTTATAAATATATATATTTTTTTTTTGTTCAAGATAGAGATAAAATATCAAACGATAAAGCTAATAGAATAGAAAAAAAAAGCATCTAATGAAGTATAGTTATGTGAAGCATTGGTTATATAACTATATATAGAGCTATATGGCATAGTTTACAAAAACAAAAAATAAAAAAAAAAAATCTTTTACATGAAAAATAAAATATGAATAAAATGATATGCAGAAAGAAGTGAAAAAAAAATGTAACGAATAAATTATAATGCAAAATAATAACATCAACATGGCATATTGTATGGCATGGCATTTACGCTCTCGGAAATAAAATTGTAAAAAGAGATGAAGTAAAAAAAAAAAAAAAACATTACATAATGATATATTTATTCGTTAGTTAGAAATGATTTGTTGATTCATTCAACTTTAACATATTTTTTTTTTTGCATACATCACTAGACACAAGCACAATAAACTAATTATATATCCTTTTGACGTGTCAAATTGTACGTCAGCGTAGATGTTTTACTACTGCTTGGGTGCTACAAAATAAAATCCAATTTCCAACATAATTTGATATTTATTTATCTTCTTTCTTAGTAAAAAGAAAATATTTATATTTTTTTTTCACAAAAATAACTTTATCTGATGCAAATTAAATTAAAAATTCTGAATAACAGTCGGAAACATACGTTCCATTATATATTTTATCTTCTTCTTTAACTTAGATTTTATTGAATTTGTAAAAACTTTTTCACTGACAAACACCTATATCGCATTTCTTCGTAGGTTTTGTGAATTAGCAAGATTTCATTAATCTTAACGAAATTAACTAGAATTCAACGAATAAATTTCTCATTTTACTATCAACATGAGAAGATATAGATAATTATAATGAGAAAAACCAAAACTCTACTGAAGTTCACCAAGTCAATTAATTTTTTCTTTTTTTTTTAAATCCATTTCTAACTATAAAGAAAAAAGCAACAGAGATACGAGCTCTTTCAAATGTCACTCAACGCCGTGTGTGTTAATCAGGATCGCTGCTTAGTCAAAATCAATAAAGCCACTCAAATATTTATTCGAAAATGAGAAAGAAATTAATTTTTAATGTCCATTCCATAAATTTATTTAAAAAAAAAAGGATTTGTATTTATTTTAAAACAAAAACAAAAAAAAAAGGAAATAGAAATAAAAAATACTTTTCAGTTTATTCATTTATGTTTAATTTGCTTTTTCAACCAACCCACACTTTGTTTTTGGATAAAACATGAAAAAAAAAAATAATATTATCTTATATTTCTCCTTATTTTAAGTTAAATTTTTTCATCATTTTTTTTTTTTTATTATTTTTCTATCGTCGTTTTATTTAGAGAATATTTTATAGAGAAAATTCGTATAAGTACTTTACTTATTTTTCTTTTTTTTATGATAAAACTTAGAAAAAAAAATTCAATCAAAACTTTTATTATTTTCTTCTGTAATTTTCTGCTTCTTTTTTTTTTAAAAAGAAAAAAAAAAGGAAAGGAAAGAGCTTTAATAAGAAAGGGCTCTAAATATAGAAATAGCACGAAATTACGAATTTATTAATAATCTTAAAAAGAAAATAATCGATCAAAATATAAAATGCATTGTTATTAAATCTATAAATGTTTTAAATTAATTAAAACAAAACAAAAAGAAAAAGAAACATAATCTAAACAAAAAAAAATAAAAAAAAACGTGTAAATGGTGTTAAATGAGATTTGAATGAATGATTTTGTTCGTCTAATTTATATGTTAAATATTATATATTATATATTTACAATCGGAACATGGAAATAATTTTATATAATTTTAATTAAATTTATCGAAATTTTGTTGGTTTTCTGCTTGCTCTACATAAACTTACCTTAATTTGAAATTGTTGCTCAATATTTTTTGCGCATTTTTGAAGAAATCATGAATTGAAATATAAAATTCTGAATTCATTTTCTAGTATTGAAAAAAATAATGAAATCAAATAAATACACTAAAAAAAAAAAAATGTTTTCAACAATTTCATAATTTTGAAGTTTTTTGCAAAGTCAGTAATAACCTAACGAAGAAAAAAGAAATTAAGTATTTTTTTTTCTACTCAATATTCAAATTGAAATGAACCGAAAAGCGAATATCGTCTTGTTACATAAATGAAAAATTATTTCCATTTTCCGGTTGAGCCATTTGATGCTTATCCAAACTACTTTTGGCAACAAACACACACATAATACCGAACACAAAGCAAATAAAAAAAAAATACAATTTTTTTTTTCTTTTTAATAAAACAAAAAAATAAAGAAGATCGTATTTCAAATATTCATAGTAACTAATAATAATAGAAATTCAGATGATGTCTGAAACTGACCCATATATATCGAACGGTGCACATTTTCGTTTTTAGGTTTGTTCGATGACAAATTACCATTCAATTATCTGTTCGTATATAATTTTGTTATCTTTTATTATAATTTTAAGCGCGCCGCCATTGCATCATATCTAATTGACATTAACAATTAACCTATTTAATTTTCTATGCAATATACCCATCATATATAAAATTGGATCTTAAATGTATAATAAATGCATTACATTATGGATCTAAATTATAATAATCATTGAAGCCGTTCATGATTATGGAAGATTACCCACCACCACCACCCCCCCAGCCCCCAAGTTAGATTAAAGTCTAATAATGAAAGACGGTCATATTATATATCATCATTTCTTCTCCCATGCTCAGATAATATTATATAGAAATTATTATATGACATATATGCGGATACAAGATGAAAATGTCTGCTATTATAATAACAATATCTAAAGTTTAGATACCAAAACATATATACATAAAATTATATATTATGTATATATATAACTGATGAATGGCTCACTTCAGCTAACTTAAAGCTTTACCCTTAATTACAAAATTATTATTTTATGCAAAAATATTCCTTTCTAAATGGGAGATAATCATTTGTTAAATATTATAGAGAATAATAATATGTTTTTGTATTATTATAATATGCAAAAAGCATTGTTTTCTGAATAAACTCACATATATATATTTATGCACGGAAAACCCCGTAACGAATAACAAACTCTCTGTATTTGGCTAAAATAACCTACATTTAAAATCATTCGTTTAGTGATTCTCTTTTATAAATAATACAATAAGGATTCGGTTTAGTTTTTTCGTTTTTTTTTTTTTTTTATTATTATTATTTTAATATTCCCGAGAAACATTTCTTATATGTTCTTCAAAGTCAAACGATGGCGGTACACATTTTTCATGTAATTCCATTTCCATTAAAAAGTTTCTTTTCATTTATATTAATTTAATTGCTATCACGTCATTCAATAAGTCACAAGTTCTATTTCAATTTTTAAATTATGTTAAAAGCATTCACCATAAAAGAGAAGTGTCGATACAAAATAATTTGAGTGCCAAAGAATACACTATTGACATATAAATATGTCATT
This sequence comes from Catotricha subobsoleta, assembly GCA_011634745.2. Classification (NCBI taxonomy): domain Eukaryota; kingdom Metazoa; phylum Arthropoda; class Insecta; order Diptera; family Cecidomyiidae; genus Catotricha; species Catotricha subobsoleta. The sequence goes on from JAABKK020060397.1 coordinate 89,686, forward strand.
AGCAAAATGTCTCACTCTTGTCACTATTTTTATACGTTCGGCAAAATGGTTTGTCAGTGTAAAACGGCCTCATCTTAAATGTCTCACCTGTAAATATTGGGTAACTTCTAAGATCAGTACGTCTCTGTACTTTACCCGTTCAATCATGCTTTAATAATAATAAAAAAAAAGAAATCGGTACATTCAATGATTTCCACGACACAAATTCCTATTTCATATAAAACAAAAGTGTTGCGAGGGACTCATTTTTTTTTTTTTATTAAAATAACCGTATATACTCGTGTATACATTTTGTGAATAACAAGGATTTTCGTTTTTTATTTATTTATTTATTTATTCGAACAATATTATACAAAGAAAACGAAACGAAACGAATAATGAATAATATGCGGTGTATGAACACAAAAGAATATATAATTTTTTTTTTTTTTTTTTGAATATAAATTTCCTCCTCTTATTTTCATTTTTAATGAAATTTTTATTCAATATTTCTACCAATATCAAAACCGGTGAAAATCGCTTATACATTTTTTTTTTTTTTGTTTGCTTTCAAATTTTAATTTACTCTTCGTTAAAAGTTTCTTTTGTAATTTTCCGAAATTTATTTATTAATCTGATCTGCAATTTTATTGACTTTAACATAAAAAAAAAGTAAAAAGAGAGAAGGTAAAAACTAGTTAACTGAATATCAAATATTGCAAAGTTTCACAACAAAGCTGAAAAATTCATTTCCTAAAGTTTTCTTTTTCAAACTTCAATTACGATTAAAAAAAAAAGAAAGACTGGATTACTTGAAACACGATCTTCTTTATTTTCTAGTTTTAAAAAAAAAAAAAACAAAACAAAGCTAAAACAGAAACAAAAACAAACAATCACTTTTATATAAATGTGTAAAATTGCCAAGTATTTGGATGGTTAGTAATTTTGTCCTGTCTTCTTTGTGTCCCTGTCGCTGTGCCGTGCCTCGGTGCTCTATTGTGCCCCATTAAAAAAAAAAAATACCACACACACATGCAAATATATAGCGAGTTCTGGAGTTCTTTTACACCTGGGTAAGTCGCAGCCCAACAAAAAAAAAAAAAGAAAATACTTTAAACAACAAATTTTTTATTTATTTCTTTCATCACTTTGTTTCTATATATTTTATTCATTATTAGAATGAAAATACCATTTCTTGTATTATTTAAAATATCATTTCTTAAACTGAACGTGCCTCTTATTTATTGTTTTTTTTAAATTTTAATTTTAAAAACTTTCATATTTCGTTTCTCAATTATCTTCTTTATGAATTGCATTTTATAATTTGCGATATTCCATTGAATATGATTTTAGTTTCAATTTATCTTTTATGATAGAACGCGGCATAATTATGTATATTTATTTTGTAAAATTTTATGGCTTCTATATTTTGTTCTCGCATTAATTAAATTGATTTTCCTCCTATTTTCATTTTAACGATTAAAAAATTAAATTGGAGTCGAATTTATGTTTTATTGAAAAAATATAATAATAATAATAAAAGAATTAAATTTTGCTTTCGTGAAAACCTTTTTCCCGCATGCTGATCATATTACATTCAATCATTAAATTTACAAAGGAAAAAGAAAAAAAAAGAATAAGAGATTAATTTACGTTTCATTCGGCTCCAGACAAAATTATTGAAATTACAGCATTATTGGTTTTTCCAATTTATAATTTTCGAAAAGAACAAAAATGTCTAAATAATCATTTTTTTTTTTTTTCGTTTTAATCATTATTTCCCTACACCATTAAAATATTATTTTAATTTCAAAAATTTATTTTTGTTTTTCTCTTTCCTTGATTTTTCTTCTTCTTCTGTTCTCTTGGTTTATTTTCTGAATCATATTTAATTTTTTTTTTGTTTGTTTGTTTTGTTTTACGTAAAATTCATATAAATTTCAAATATACTTATTATATTTTTTTTTTTATATATATATATAATAAATGTTTATGTATGTTATGTCAGTGTCTCGTGCCTCATTTATATTAAGTATTATTAACCAAAATATATATATACGAAAAAAGAAAAAAAAAGAAAAAATTAAAAGAAAAGAAAAGAAAAGAAGAAACCATAAATATTATATATATATTTTTATGTAATTGTGTTTGTTTCATTTTAATGTGCGATGTTTTTGTTTTTCATATAATATATGATATTGTGTTTGTCTTTATTATAATTAAAATCACATTATTGTTGTTGATTGTATACATAATATAAATTATTTATTTATATTTATTATTTTTTTTAATAACAACAACAAATAATATGAATTATTGAATAATGGGTTCTCTGACTGCATATTAATTATAATTTTAAAACTGAATCAATTTGATTACACAAATTATTTGTTTGTTTTTTTTTTTTATTCGAGTTTTCGAGTCGTAATAATGCATTTTGAATAGAAACTTTTGTCATTTATTTGGGTGTGATGATGGATTCACATTAATTTATATATTTTAATACGCGTACATGTATGTAAAATTGGCTTATATATCGGTTTGGTTGAATTGAAAGTGCATTGTTATGATTGAAAAAGCAATGTGTTTATCTACAGAAATTTAGAAAATTTAATGATCACACTATATAGGTATATGTTTTATGATGAATTTACGGTTCGAACATTAAATCCATTTTATATATCAAATATTTTCATTTTATAACAAAACACACTCATACATACACGCACACACACACACATAAGCATTTTTTCGGTTTTGCATTGATTTTTATTTCCGTTTTGAATAGATTTCATTTCAAACATCATTTCGGTATCAGGTGATTTGCCTTTTTCAATGGAAAAAGATTGTTTTGTTTCGAAATTTGGATTCACTAGTTTCAGATTTTTAAATATAACCTGGAAAGTATATTTGTTGCTTTAGTTAAATTTGATTTATTGGTCGTTGAAAAGTTATATCGAAGTCATTTCAAGCTATATTTATTTGACTTTGTCAACTTAATCAATTTATTGTTCAAATCCAAAAACAAACAAAAAAATAATAATATTAATATTAATATTATTAAAATTAGTTTGTTCTGGAAATTTTTAAATCCATATAAGAGATTTATAATTGTGTAAATTTATTTAAGCCATAGAATAAAATAGAATAGAGTGAGGTTATTAACACTTTTTAAAGCGGTAACTACCGCGAGTATTAAAGAAAATTCTGTTTAAAATGTTACTGAATTTCTCGACTATTTCGAAAAGAAATCTATTCAAAAATGTATTATGTAAAACCATACTACTCGTACCATCCACTACCAAACACATATATTTTTCAAACAAAAAACCAAATCACCACAATTTTTCATAAAAATAAAAAGAAATGGAAACAAAAAAATAATCTTAAATAAATCAATAACTTTCCTCAAAATTCCCATAAAATACAGAAAGTAAAAAACTATACAATATTCATTTACCTCATAATAAAATGCAAAAAAAAAAACCAAAGGAAGTTAACATAATTTTTAAATAATAATAATAAAAAAATTTAGAACAAATAATTACTTATTGATATTTAATTTATTTTATTTTAGCTTTTTAAGTAGAAAAACGTTTTTTTTTAATTGAATATGGATTTATCCAAATTATCAGTTTTATTCATTTTTTCCATTTGTTTTTTTCTTTCTTTCGTTTTTGTTTTTTTTTTGTTTTTTTTTTTTATTTTAATATTTTAATACCACTTTAGCAATATAAGCGATTATATTGAAACATTATTCTATTATTTTGATTTTTGTTACCCTATTTATCGAGTTATTTATATAATAACACAAATTAATAAATTAAAAAAGAAAATATAAAAACACATTTATGCCGAATATGCGATAAAACTGTCAATTATATATTGAAAAGTTAAAAATAAAAAAACAAATATATTTATAAGTATGTAATAAATATTCAATGAAATCAATTTTTTTGGTGTAGCAAGTAATTGAAAATATAATAAGAATGCTTTTAGTGATTGTGAATATTTCACAATGACGTTATTAAATGTTGAAAGTATTTCAATACCAATTTATTTTTATTTGTATTTAACAGATAGAAAATATATTAAATAAACCGGTGACGTTATTGTGAAAATAATTAAATGCGGATATAACTTCCTCTATTTTGGGAATGCAGGGTGTGCCAAATACAAATACAGCAAAAAAAAAAGAAACTGATATTTATGTTTGGTATTTCTAAGATTTTTTTTTTATTGTCGTTGAAAGTTCACACTTTTAAAATTAAATTATTAAAAAGCGAGCGAGAAAACTTTTTTCTTTATTACTTATTTAAAAACAAAAAAATGATAGTTTTCAAAATGGGAAAAAAGAAAAATGAAAATCAGTTTTTGGTTGGTGTCCATGTAGCATTTTATATGAACATGAGTTTGCGGTTGTATTTTTCATTTAAAACATAGAAAAATCCATAAAATTGTATGAATTATTTTCCTGTTTCCAGAACTTAAACCAGTAAAGTCTATTTTTTTTTTTTTATGATGCCTGCGCGTTACATTAATATAACATTTTATCTAGACAGCTGATAGGTTGAGAGTAGAATTATGTTTTTGGATATTGTAATAAATGTCACACAATGTAAAGTGCAAAGTCATCTAAAAAGTGACAGGGCGGCGAATAATCTTTTCGTTTTTTTTTTCTGTATGTGTGTGTGTGTGTGTTTTTTTTATTGCATAAGAAACTCGATAAGAAGATGGTGAGAATTTTGTGTGGTTCGGGTGTCTTCTTTAGTATGACATAAAATATAGGATTTACTCAATTTGGTTTCAAAAAAAAGACACACACACATATATGTATCAAGATTTCTTTGTTTTTAGATTTGTCATTGGTGATAATGCAGAAATTGTATATATGGTTGAAATTACACCTAGTTTTAATTGAACATTAGATTCGATCGTTTTGAAAACTTTTCTTATACTTTCAGACATTACTTAACGAAACATTTCTCTATCAATTATTATATATAGATATGAATAGTTTCTCGCATAGTTAACGTGCAGAATAACACGTTCAATTCATTAAATGCATTTTATATAATTCAAGTAAAAAAAGAAAAAAAAATGTTTGCATAATTAATATGTAAATGTAGCAACAAAACAGATTTGCTAAAGTTTTTCATAAAGCTGGTTCTATTTAAAATTCAACAATTTGTAAACACCAAATGGAAAACAATTTGTTTCACAGAATTTTTTTGCATAAACTAAATATTTATGTGAACCAAAATGAGACCATATATTTAAAAATTCTGCAACAATAAAATACAATTTAAAATCCACTACTAATTTATTTAATGCAGCTTTAATTTTAATCTCATTCAGTATAAAACTAAACTAAAAAAAAAACAAAAAACAATACAAAAAAAATTCGTTAACAATAAACAGTGCATTTTCCATTCATCAATCACCTTTTTGGCAACCACCGAAACTTCACATACACAATTTATACCAAAAATAACTAACGAACAAAAATAAAATAAAAATAAAAACAAAATTCGATTTAAAACCATCAATCAGCAAGCCAATTAGACAATTTTACTCTCAACTTAATGCACGTGTAGGTACATCAAAACCAAAAAACGAAGAGAAGTAAAACCAAAAAAAAATATATAAATATTAAATTGTTTTTGAAGTTGAACAAAAAAAAAATGTATACCACAAAATAGATAAAAAAAAAATACGAAAAAAAAAAATTTATCAAAAGAATTTTTCCATTCCGTAATATTTCTTAGAAGAGCTTAAAAAATGTATATATATATATATATATACAAAATATATATGAAAGCATGAACGAAAAAATTGAAGAATAAGAAGAAGAAAGAAAAATAAAAAATCTTATACACACAGATCGTCTATTCTGTACACATTAAACTTCAAAAGCGTTTTTACTTCTTACAAAAGAAGTATATTAACAGTTCCCATCTATCAAACTCACTTTATGTTTATCAAAACACTTGTATTTAAAAAGCTTTTAGAATATATACTCTACTTACCCAACTTCTTTCTATATCGACCTTCTTGTTCATATATTCTTCTACACACACTTCATGAAAGACGATCATATTAAAATCCATAGAAGACAAAATTCTATCGTCGATTATTATTTATACAAAAATATTTCCATTCCACACAATATTTTCTATGCAAACATAACATATATAGGTATTTATTGGAGGCACATACGTGTGTAATGTGTGATGTGCTTGCTTTTATATATAATTTATTAAAAATACTATAAAAATAACAAAATTATAAACTCGACTTGTGGTGGTGATGCATTACGCTCGTTATACACCCATTCACCGTATCGAATTAGTAAAAAAGAAAAAAAAATGTATTGATTAGTTAATTTTCTTCTCCGTTCCGTTTTTTTTTTAATGTTGTTATTCATAGCACCCAACCTCTGTGTATGTATTTATATTATGCTTGTCACCAACTGCCTATCAATAATATTTTCTTTTCTACTTGATTAGTTTACTGATGGTTTTTTTTTTTTTCTATAATACAGAAATATAGATTGGTTATAGGCATAAAGTACTTACGTTGGTTGGTAGGATACTTTTCTACATTAGAATCTCGCACAATATAATAAATATATCTAATAAAAGTGTTTAGGTTTCGTAGCATATATAAAAAAGAAATTATGAGAGATAGAATGAGAGAGAAATAGTAAAAATAGAATTATATATTTTTGTTATTATTAATGTGGAAAATGAAACCCAAACGATAATCAATCATATGACAAATTCATTAAATCATTTGCTTATTAATGTCAATGAGAACACATTAAAAATTTGTTAGTTATATTGTTGTCGGAAAAGCGACAGTTGATAATAAAATAAATGAACACAATACAATTTCATTGAATATTTATTTATCTTTTTTTTTGGTTTATTTATTTATTTTTTTTTTCTTGAAAAAATGATGGTTTTTCCGCAAATAAAATTCAATGTGTATCGGGGTTATTGTTTTTTTTTTTATTTAGGCTCTGAATGCGGTTATATTTAGCAAGGGAACCATTTAGAACGTGTTTGGTAACTTTAGACGGAAAATAACAAAACTTTATTTTCTATTACAAATATTTTTTTCTTTTTAGTATTTGTTTATTTGCATTTTTAAAAAGAAATCTGTTTCTTTTTTTTCGAAAAGTTCGGTAAATTTCATATTTTGTAAAAAAAAAAAAACGAAAGAAAGAAAAAAAAGAAGAAAGATGAAAACTGGAGAAAGAGAAAATCTCCGAAATAATCATCTTCTTTTTTGATTTTGCGTGACAAGAATGCTGAAAGCATATCACGTGTGACATTTTACTAAAAATTATGAATTCAAAAAGAAAATGTTCGGCTAATCAAAACGATTTTAATGGTTTCTCTTGTTCAAAATAACACAAATATTCATTCGAGATATCAAATATTCTATTTTAAACTAAATATTTTTTCAAACAATAAACTATAATAAAATTCATGTTTTTTTATTCTTATTTCTTAGCAATAAGAAAAACAAATTCAAACAAAATAAACTTACCAAAAATTACCAAATAGAAATTATTATTTTTAATTTATATCAAAAAAAAAAAAAAACAAAAATACAATTACTAATTTCTTTTTTGTGTTCTGTTTTAATTCATTATTTTTAAATTAATTAATATAATTATATTTATTAATATATATATATATTTAACCTAAATATCCTTATATATGTTTACCACTTCCCAATATATATATTTAACAAAAAAAAAAAAAAACTTAATATAATAATTACAAAAAAAACCTCCTTCACAACAAATCCTTTCCTCCTTTGTCTGCGTCTAACCATTCGTTATTTATCTGTATCCAATCACACAACAACATCAAAAAAAAACCCAAAACTTCTTAAATATTATCCCACTTTAGCTTATAAACACTATAAAAAAAGAAAAAAAAAAATAACCCGTTTTTTTTTTTTTTTTTATATATATATTTATTATATTATTATCATGAAACATTTAAGTACGTATATACCCACACCACCCCCACCCTCACCCCTAAATAAAAGCCCATCCCACAAAACGGTCCAAGAACAAGAACAAAAACAACCAAAAAGTCAAAAATCTATATTATGTGTTTTATCTCTAAGAAGCGATTTATAAAATATAAAATTTATATATAATCTGCAAACAATATATAAATAATAATAATAAATATGTAAAATATTCTATCGCTACTAAAAGTCATATGTGTTTGTGCATACATTATTTTTATAACTCACAGAGTATTTTATTCATATTTTTGTTATATTTTTTTCATCATTTTCTTCTTGTTTTTTTTTTTTTCCTTTTTGTTATAAATATAATAAATAGCCGAAGAAAAAAAAAACAGAAGAAAACGAAAAATGAAATGCTGCAGCAAAAATATGATGATGGTGATGATTCCCATTCGATCCACCATATCTATTTTTTTTTTATATACCCAGACAACAAAGTATGCATAAGCACATTTCCATAAATTTTGCATTTTGTGTATACAATTTATTTTTTCGTTTTGTTCGATATACGATTTTCTTTTTTTTATTTCTATTTAAAATTTTCTCTGTAGCCAAGTTTTTTCTTGTGATTTACTTACTGTTTTTTTTTTCTTAAAAATATTCTTGTGTCATTAAATAAGAAAAAATAACGAAATTCAACTCAACGAGAAATCAATGAATAATAAATTAACCAAATTATCGCGTGTTCGATTTGTGTGGTTTACTGGTTTGTGATTTTTTTTATGACCAAGTAATTTTAAACAACAACAAAATTAAAAGTAAAAAACAAAAATGCATAATTCGAATTTTTATTTTATTTTATATTATTTTTTTGTGAGAAATTGACTATTTTTTTAAAACCAAAAAAAAAATTTAAATACTTATTACCTAGTTTATAAGCTAATATTCGTATGAATATTTAAAATAGAAATTTTTTCAAATTTACTGTTGTTTTACTTTTAAAGTTAAAAAAAATATTCACGCGATGGTTTTTTTTTCTTTTGATTTTTTTTGATTAATAATTTTCTTTTCAATCTTACGCCTCAAATATAAATTTTACATTTTGAAATTATTATTTAATCGTAATTATATGCTTTAGCTTAGGTACAAAGTAAAAATAGTGGTGATGGCATTTAATATAAACTCCTCCTCATGTCACCATTTTATTTCAACAAAAGTCCTACATTTTTTTTGAGAAGAAAGTATTACTTATTAAATGAATAAATTTTGTTGCGACACAAATCGTGTATTCATATTTAAATCAACTATAGTTACTCATTTTGGGTCAACCGAAAAAAAAAGAAGAAAAATGTAAACAAAATGTTCTTTTGAACTTACCAATTATTGGATATTTTTCATTTAGTAACAAAAAAAAAAACAAAAACATCTCATAAATCAATTTAATTTATATATTTTTGGGAAATTATGCATTAATTCAGTGATAATATTATTTTAGCAATTAGCAATTATTCACAGTAACTAAAATACAATACAATAAACGTATAGAACTTCATTTTATAACAATATGAAATATATTTTAACTGATACGATAAATGTTAAATTTTATCTAATCTTGATTAGTCAGATTTAAATGTTAAATAAAACAATATAAACAATACAATTTTGTGAAAATATTTGCATACAGTGAATGAATGAAATTTATGCAACATCAAATAAATTTAATAAACATTTTATTGCAGAGCTGAAGCAGACGAATGAATACAGACAATATAAAAGCACTGAACAGAAAAAAAAAGCAGTCAACGAAATATCGACTGAATTTTAAATTATTATATTTCGGTTATAGAACTGGAAAAGTAGAAAATCAATAGATAATAATAAAAATGTTTACAGAAATTGAGGAAGATTTTACTTTCTCGTTTCAGATTAAACAATTTTTGAATCTAATTAGAGGTTTTAAGAATTTTATTTAAATATGAAATTACAATAGCTATAATGACGATAATTGAATGTTTGAATGTTTGTTAAAAGGCATTGAAAGAAATCAGCCATGGATTAATCCAAATTGTTCATGTGACCAATATAAAAAGGGACATAATATAAATTTTACACTCGTGTATCTAAATTCCACTGTAACGTCCCTGTAAATTATTTACCTGTCATTTGGCCTTCCGGCACAAAACACTTTATTTTCTGACTATATAAAGCGTAAATTATTAAAATATATATATAATTTAAATGCTCCAATATTATGTATTTAATAAAATATGTAATAATATAATATTTATTATATATGAATTCAAATATCCAAATCTATTTGAAAAGCATTTATCATAAATGATCCATATAAATATGTATTCATTTTTTGTATACTTTTATTGCTGTGAGTTGTGTTATAAGTATTTCCCATTGAAAAAAAAAAAAACGAAACGATTTTTCAATATACTTATACAAAGAAATAAATATTGATAAAGTTTTTGATTTGGAGTAAGAAATGTTATTTTATTTATAATGTGAAAATTTGCGATCTTCATAAATATTCAAATATCTCTACTTATACATCAACAGTAGATATTATTGATTTTTTTTTCTTCTTCTGTATTTCTATTGAATTCGATGCGCTACTAATATCCTAATTGTATCCAATCAAATACACGAGAAATCAAAAATAAAATTATTCAAATCAAAAACACATCATTAGAGTGGATTTGATATTTTTGATTTATTTATCAATAATAAAAATATGTTATTATGATTTTTCGAGGATTCACTATTTTTATTTTTTTTTCCAATGTAAAATGAATAATTGATTAGAATATAAAATTAGTGAATATTCATTTTCATTAAATAGATTTATGAGAAAATAGTGCTGGTCTCAGTTTCATATCAGAAATTTTCGATAGTGAGAGTTTTGGATTTCCCAGTCACACTTATATTTATTGAATATAAATTTTTTTTTTTACAAAAAATGTGCTGTGAATTAATGCGCAATAATCTTATTAACTAATAGAGGTGTAAATCATTGTATTTGTATTTTGATTTAAAACTTTGTTAATTTTTTTTCTGATTCACGTAAATGAAATTTTTGTTTCTCCTTCAGGATGACATCAATTTTCTTAACATACCAAATTTTTAAGAAGAATACCATATATTTTCCAATTGAATATTTTCCACTGATTTGACTCTGGACACCCGAAAACGATAAAAAACCAACAACTCTGTAAAGAGTCAAATTAATAATAACAAATAATACTAAACACTTTATGTATTTGAACAATTATCAAATCGTGTGTTTTCCATAATTTTTTTCTCCATGTGCTGCGTATACAGTAATTAAATTGATTATTATTGTCAGAAACTCATAAAATAACACTACTTTTTTTTATCAATACCACACAAATATCAAATTAGTATAAAATTAAAATATATTATTTTTTTTTTATTTTCAACGATTAAGTATAACGTCAATTATAATTATGATAAAACCAACACTTTTTCTGTTCGTAAAACGCTAAATATATATGATTCAGGGAACATTATGTCCAACAAATAAATAAATACAATAAATTCGAAATAAAACAAAGAGAGAGAGAGAGAGAGTGAAAAAAGAATAATTGTTACTTATTTAACATAAATATTAATCATGTAGTGTTGGGCTTTATCGGAAATAGTGCGGTGAATAAAAAAAGGTTACTGCTCGAGATTAACGATATGGTGGCAGCGGAAATATCGAAAATATTATAATAATATGTTGTTAGATGCCAACAATATTTAACGTTTATTTAAGCATTTACTTTAGCCGACGGATAACGTTTTTGCTCCCTGCCACCGCATTATATATTTAAATATAATAATATGAAATGGAAAAATGAAAATATATTTTGCCGCTGAAAGTTTAAAAGTTGAATAAATTAATAATAATTAATTTTTGTATATTAAAGAAAGAAAAAAAAAAAAAAAATTAAAAAGTTTCGGTTATTAAAAAAGTTCATGTTTTAATAAATATTTTTTTTTCACTGTTGTTGCTTTTTTAATTTTGTTATTAAATGAATGAATAAATAAATATTGTTTGTGGATTTAAAATTCGGGATTTCAAATACCTACATTTTGCAATGGCTGAATAAAGTACGCATCCATCCAGTTGCGAAGGTACACGTTATATGCAACGTTACCTCCATTTCAGAACTGTTTTAATTTATGATAATTTTGTGAACTGCGCTTTTAATATGGATTATAAAATAAAAACAAACAAAAAACCGGGCACACATTGCTTTTGATTCCATTTCCGAGTATTGGTATAACGTTCGCAATTTTAATAAATTTGTTAATTCAATGCATAAAAGCTTTGGCTCGACTATTTTCTCATTTTTTCTCCGTTTTTTTTTTAAATTCATTATTCAATATTAATTTATTAACAAAGTTACAATTGTCGCAATTAAATTATAGTTTTATTTACAAAATGTTATAATGAAAATAGAGAGAATACAAAATTATTAGTGAAATATGTTACAAACTGCGCTCTGATATGTATTCGGATTACTTAGATTAAATTTGATATGTCAGCAAAAATCGAGGCAAAAATGGTTATTTATGAGAATTGAAAAGAATATGTGAAATTGAATTTGATTTGATTGTTTTAAAAATAATTTAGAAGCGGGTTTTAAAAAAAAAACAAAATTTGAATGAAATAAATTTGTGTCAGTTCTTTAGACCTTTTTAGAGAATTTATTGAGCTTCCCGCACACACAAACACATATATGTATACACACACCCGCCGTATATCGTAACAAAATATGTACCACCAAAATTGAATTGAATTGTAACACACCGATTTAAACAAAGCATCAAAAATATATATTTAAGAATAATTTATTGGACGGCTATTGATTTTGGGATCAGGATAGATGTCTTGTTTAGGAATGGAATTTGACTTCTTTTTTTTTTTTGAAAAGGCAAAAAAGGCAAGAAAATTTATTGGCTGTAAAAAAAACACTTTCATCATTTCATTTAATGTTAGAAAGATAGAGATTGGCATTCATTTGCCTGAATTAGTCCAACTAATGTCACCCAATCAAATTCTAATATCCATATACTTAAGTTCTTAAACATAAGTGAAAATATTTTGAAAGAAGCATGGCTCAAATGAAACCCAAATTCAATTCATTCTTAATATATTTATTATAATGATTGCATTATTTTGTTTAGACAAATATAGTTTGTCTGTTTAATATTATTTCATGTTTTTCTCCCCATATCAAATGCCAACCCATAGTCAGACCAACCGCAATAAATGGACGATGGAAAAAGCATAAAAACATACAGAATAATGAAAAAAAAAAATAAACGTAATGAAATAAAATACTTTTCAACATTTTGTTAAATGTACTTATTCGAGTACGGAGTACAATAAAATGGAAATAATATTATAAATGAAAATGAAAATGAAAATGAAA
>JAABKK020060398.1:0-26527 GCA_011634745.2 Catotricha subobsoleta
AGAAAAAATTCCAATATTGTGACGTCACACGGGGGGGAGGGGGTAAGAACGTGTGACGAGCTGTGACAAGGGGAGGGAGGGGGTATAAAAATGAAAAAAATGCGTGACATAATAAGCGAACAATCCCTAATGTATTAAATTTTTCTTCTAATGCATTACGAATTACATGTAATCAAATACGTAATATTTAATTACTTTTTTCAGATTTTTTTCTTCTAATTATATTACAAGTATTTTAAAAACGTTTTTCTTCCGTATTTCTTCCATCCGGAAATTACTAGTAGAGGTTTGCTTATATGGAGATGATTTCAATAAGACCATTGTTTTTAAGAAACGGTACTTTTGAAACGACGGTCCACTTATAGGAGGTTTGCTCATAGACGTTTTACTATGTAAGCATCTCAATACCTACCGAAAAATGAATATATAATTTTATTTTTTTTATTTATCTGAGATGTGTACAGTTAGCTATTCATTAATGTGTTGTCCAATGCGTTAATTTGTTTTATAGACTTCTATTATTACGATTGTATATAAAGCAGTAAAAAAAAAAAAGAAAAATAAATATACAAATAGTTAAATACCACATTTGTGTTATATTATACGTATTAAGTGTTAAAGCATGTCGTTGATTATGTTAATATTTCGAGGTAAATAAATAATTCAATTATTAATTTAGTACCGAGGCATGTACTCTCTATGTTAATTTATTCTATAGATTTTTCAGGTAATTACAGTTATTCCTATATAAACGAATCATTTTTTGAATGAAAATAGTTGATTTATGGACATTCAAGTTTTCGATACATTTATAAATTATTGATCCTTCATGTAATTAAAATTGAAAATAATTGTCGTAGGTGGGAAAATATGAAACAATTTGAAATCTGAATCTATCAAAATAATGTTACGGTTTTGAAGTAAGTTTCAAAGCATTAAAATTAAAATTAAAATGTTCGAAAAATGAACACAAAAATTTATAGCTATTGCCTATTTTTTAAAAATTCGAAGTATAAAACAGTTTTGACATTTTATTCAACGAATATTTTTTTCTTTCTTGAATGTGAAAACCTTCAATGTATGTATAATACATCAATTTTAGCAAGCTCGTACTCAACCTAACATTTACGATTTTGTAGATGTATTATTATCCTCTGGGGAAAAAGTAAACATTATTGTACATTATTAACTCTTGCAAAACTGAATTCTGGTTCTGTGAAAAAGATAAAAACACAAAACCAGAGACAACAACCACAAAAAAAAAACGAAATTTATCTTTTTATGTCTTATCGACTTGTTGTAATTTGTTTTTGTTTGCATATGAATTCCTCGGCATTTGCATGTCATATGATCATAAAATTTAATCTAACTTCTCTAGGTAGCAAGCAAAAATAGATTAACAAAAAAAAAAAAAAAAAATCCTGTTTTTATTGTATTGTACTTCATATGGTAATAAAATAATGTGTTTCTAAGTGTTGTTTTAGAATCGTCGAGAGTTATTAACCGTATAAATTCCATAAAATAAATTAGGTAATTATTGTCAACTTTTAATTATTATTGAGGCTTTACTATTATTTCTGTGGTGTGGTATTTGTATGGCTTATTGGTTTGTTCAAGTTTTTATTAGAAACGTGCAATAGCACTCCTTATAAGATGTTGTCTTTTCTATTCATCATTGTATCATGGAACTACGCAGAAGTTTTTTATTCTGTTTAGTATTTAATAGTAACAAAGTGTTTTTTTTTTTTTTAGAAAGTGTGAGCATAGAATAATCACACTACGCCTATTTAAATAATAATAATAAAAAAAAAAATTATTAATATAATTATTATTCATTAAAACAATGAATTTTGTAGCAAATGTCTCTTGTCAGTAGAGCGATTCAAATTCAATCATTATTTAATATAATATAAACACTATTGAATAAATTGAATAAAAATAACAAAGAAATGTTTGTTCTATTGTAGATTTGAACAACAAAATAACATAAACACACCAAATTCTAAATTAAAATGACGACAATTTAAATTAATATTTCTCTTACAGTAAATTTAAATTATATATTTATACGTATTATATATATATAAGACATATATGATCAATTCCACATAATATTTTTGAGTATAAGTGATTATAAAGAATTCTTGAACTATTAACAGCACACATTAACATTTTTTGAAAAAAACTGAGAGAAATCACCTAAAAGAATGTTTTTTTTTTCTTCATATGTTCGTAAATTTGTATTTTTTATTATATGGACTTTTTGAAATTTCCGAACTTATGAGAAAAAAATACGACACTCGGCGGGTTTACCCCTATTGTATTTTTGTATACAATACTTATTTTTTCTCGTAAAAGTATTTGTATTCTTTTCAATGTATTTTAAATAAAACTTTGCTGGATTGTTCAAATATACTTATATTTAGCACGGTTAATTTAGGTAATCAATTAGAAATGTATCATAAAAATAAAACTGAATTATATCCATAAATATTCCGTAAATATAGAATCGGTAAATTAAATTAATTACTTAAAAATATTAAATAATTTATTAACATCGCTTGGTTTGCGTGTCTATATGAATAAATAAAAAATTCCATTCAACATATAAACCTATTATTTATCTTCTTATCAGAAAAATCAACAACTTAAGACAAATTGAACCATAAATAATGAGAGCAAAAAAGACATATGTCTAGCTTGTTACTGAGATCTTCTTGCTTACATTTAATTTTAATCAGTTTAATAAAATTGCAAGAAAAGCAAAAATTATTTCTAGCACATTGCTGCATAACTTGAAATCAGTTCATACAATTCAAGGTCGCACACAGACATCACAAAGCTAAAGATGTTTAAAACATGCAGAAAATCATCGAAGATTAAAAATCAAACCATAATCCAATTGAAACTATATAGCAAATTCTTAACGTATTTACATAAAACTATGTGTAGTTTATCTATTTTACTTGCCACCTATACGTTATTGCCATATACCAATTCAATAATGTATAATACTGGTTTTTCATCCATCAGTGCGCGAGATCATTCACCTTCGTTTGTTAATAATTTCAGTTTTCTTTTTTTTTTATATTATTTATTATTACACATCTGTACGACCTGTAGTAGGTCTAGGTACTTAACGAAATAAAATATAAAAAAAACATAAAATATGTGGAAAAATGTAATAATATTGTGGCTGTAGCGAATAGCGATGATGTGCCTGTAATAAATATTATATTATTCTATTTAATATGAGAATGAGAGTTATAAATTGAAAGAGATACATTAAATAATAAGTGTTACTTGTATGCTCAATGTGTGCATGTGTGCTAGTTTATTGTATGGTATTCCCGAGAGCTAGTCAATATAATTGGAAATACATTAAAAATACAGTGCTTACTAAAAGCGAAACTGAACTAATTTAGGAAATTGAATGAAAAGCATGTGGTACTCTGAATACACAGATATCATATTTAAATGCATAAACATTATCTATAAAATAATGCTTAAGCTATTATAGTCATGACATGTGTCACATATACTTTGAATAATTATCTCTTGTGCGTCAATCTAAATGTTTCATTTTTAGCTTTATGGTTAAAATTTATCAAACTTTAATTATACCAAAGTTTTTTTTTTTTCTCTTACTGAAAGCGAAACAGTTCTCGATTATTTCTAAGTAATATTTCTAAATTATATTCTGTGATTTAAATCCCATTCGGTATTTCAATTAACAATCAAGTTACAAAACAAATGCTTGACATCAATTTCAAGCAATATTGTCATGAAGCGCCACATCACGAAGTACTGTTAGATCATTGAACTTATTAAAAATGTATATACGTATTCTACGTCTTTTGACACCGTAAATTGTCTATTATTCATTTAATATCACTCTAGAGATGCTTTAATGAAAAATCAAAGAACCGAAATGTCTTTTATCTTAGAAATAATGAAATTTAAAACATTCTATTTTCAAAGAATTTTGAACCTGTCAATTAATTGCCATACCATCTCTAAGTCTAACGATAGTAGAGGAGATGACTACTGAAAACGATAATACAACAAACGTTGAAGGTGTATTGTAATAAATGTTTTTATTGAAAATTTAAAAGGCGCACATTTTAATTAGTTTAGTATTAAGTGAAGACTGTGCAATCTATTGTAAAAATATATTTTCAATTAGTATTTTCATCTTAAAAATATGTTCAATCATACAATGTATGTCTCTTATTAAAATTACGCATTGTTTCTGTATAACATAAATTATAATTAACCTTAAAGTATGGGTTCAATAATTTTAACACTTCACTTTACGCTATTTTGCACTTACAAACAACTATGCATAATAGTAATAGATTTATATAAAATATTGTTGAGTATGTTTGTTTATGTTTATATGTGATTATCACGCCGTAATATATGTCATCAGCTAGAAACTGGGCGTAATATTCAATATTACTATTATAATCGATTAGAATATTTTATCGGTATTTTCTTTCACTATACTTTTAGAATGTATTTTAACATACATATCGCACAGTACAACACTTTCCGAGTAGGGTCAAGTAAAAAATATTTTGAAGTTTCCTAGTGTGAAAAAAATTATAACAATAATACTGATGAATGTCCAGTTAAAACAAAAAAAAAAAGATACGATTATTGACCGAAAAATGCCAAATTTAAGAACTGCTCAAAAGATATGATTTAGATCTTCATTTACCAGAGGTCTGTATAGATATGTATATATAGGTCCATGGGAGAAAATATCTATGACGGACAAATTTTCCGCAATGGGCACCTCCTACAGATTGACATTTTACGCAAAATCTCAAGGAAAACCCTTCCAAAAATTACGTAATTTGTGCTAAAACACAAAGCAAATCAAATTTTGAGATAGACTTCATTAAGAACTTTTTTGAATGCCAAATATATACGTGATGTCTTTTTCTTTTTCTTCTTCAATGAATATGCTTATCCATTGCTTAAATGCTATTTCAAATTGATACAATTTCTTTTATAAATTCGTTGCATTTTTTTCACCGAAATATATACTTACTTATTCATGAATCGTATTTTTCGAAAAATGATTTTCGCTTAAATGTGAATGAAAAATGCTTAAGTGATCATATTTATATATTCTTTATGTTTACTGAGCATTCACGGTAACACATTATATATTATCACATTAGCATTTTTAATTTAATTATTTTCGGCATTTATTCAGTTATTCTATTGTTATATTTTGTTTTTCATGTAGGAAATTGTAAATTTGATAAAAAAAAAAAAGATGAATTAAATTCGTTGGAATTCAGGTGAAAAAGAATTCATGGAATTTTCAATTTATCTACGATGATATTTTTATATGTTTCGCACGTAAATAAATCTCCGGATAAAGGAAAATACGTAATTAAAATGAAAAGCGTATTAAACTGTAACTTTATAATAAATAATAATGAATTAGAATATGACATAGTTCAAAATTCATATAAATAAGCATTGATATTACTTTTCCTGAATTTTTTAACTTTCACATACAAATATGCATAAATTAAATTATATGCATGCAAGCCATGCCAGTTATTCCTTTCCATTTACAAATACCATCATATCACACACATTGAAACCGGCAATATGGCTTTTAATATTATTGTAATATGTCTGGATGGAATATTTAGAACACTTTTGCATCTGCTTCTCATTTTTACCTTCCGTTTCGTTACAAAACATATATGCCTACAACGACAATCTACCTACCAGCCTTACAGTTGCCATTGATGTATTGTATAAAAAAGTATATTATAATACCAACAATACTACACATTATTAATATTATTATTTTGTATATTCTCTAACATCTGTTTACTTTCAACCTCGGCTTATATTATTTATTTATTTATTTATTTTTTTCAACATTTTTTTTTTAACAGAAGAATGAAGAGCGAAAAAATTATTATAATTTTACTTCATAAACTTTTATTCATTTTATGACGTTCAGTTTGGCTGTAGAATTCATTTGTTCAAATTATTATAAAACATGTGAATAATGCAAATGGTACAGAACATCTTTCACACATAATTTTTTATTTTATTTTTTTAATGAAATTTTAAATGAGAATGCACTTAAAATGGGGTTATGGTCGTATAAAATTTAATGATTTTAATTTAGCACTCTTTGAACCTACAGAATGAATACAATGGCTATTGCTTGAACTATCTGAAGCTGTTGTCCCATGGAGAAGTGTACGGGGTATAAATCATAATCATGTCCAGAGAACTGTTACAACAGCTTGGATATCAACTTGCTCAGTTTATGATTATGGTATTATAAATGTACGACGTTCCTATACGGGATTTGAGTTTAAAATATCCTCAACATCAGTAGTAATTATGCATGCATACAGAACTAGAACTATGAACTCGAGAATCTATATAGCATCTCATTTAGTTTCATTTAAAAAATTAATACAAAGATTTTGATATGACTACATACTTATATATAAATTAAACATGTTCAAATTTTTTAAAAAAAATCACAATAATCTCTACGAATATGCAGAGAGAAATAGAGAATAGTATAAATGAAATAAAAAAATTTACACAATATTTGTCCATGGAATTTAAGCGAAGTCTGAATATAATCTTATCTTTTTGCAAAAAAAAAAAAAATAATAATGCTTATGTAAGTAAGTAATCATCATACGATGTATATTTAGAGTAGAATTAATAAAACCATGGTCTGCATTGCAGTTGTTTGATAATTAAATTAAATTCGGTATAATATAATTTATACGCACTTGTCATAAAAATATTGTACTTTGACACCAATTATTTAAGTTACCTAATTTTCTTTATCTCAATTTATTTGCCGAAATTCATACAAAACTGACAGAAATAAAATCTAAAATTCAACATTATTATTTCGTAGAAATATTACTTGCGGTTTAACCACATCTACTATTTCATGTTTCCTAGAAATAATTGCTACGAGAGAATATTTTAACTACTACGGAAATAGAAATTGTTCCTATTTCCGTTCTCATTGCATAATCTAAATAGTATAAGGTTGTAAATTGATAGCGGAGGCGTTCACAGAGAAGAAAAAAAAACATCCCCTTATAATCAAATAAAAAACAATGATTAATTATTACCCTAGTTTTGTTATATTTTACTTACTTAAGGATAAGTACCTATCTAATAAATTATGAATAGATATTTCAATTTCTTGTAAACGAGAAAAAAAATTATTTAGTAAATATATCAAATTTTTATAAGGAATATTTTCGAGGCCCGTTACGAAATATGTAATAAAATTTGTATTTGAACGAAATTATATCCAGTTATTACAGCATAATCTATGGTAATTGATAAGGTTAATAAATAAGGTTAAGGTTAACGAACGTGTTCATTACATTTTCTTTTCTTATGGATGAATAATAATGAATAAATCTTTTTCAAAATATTTTCCTATAATATAATCGACATGCTTTTAAAAATGATAGAAGTTATTAGATGAAATAGAATAAATATTGAATAGCTATCACGGTTAAATGATTTCAAACTTTCAAGGTTTATAATAGTTTAGGTAAATATCCGTATTTGATCTTTTGCAAACATATAAAAAAAAAATTTAACAAGCTTTAAGAAACGTAAAAATGTACAAGCCCTGTGCAATTCATTATTGTTCTAAGATAATATCATTTTGTTAATTCCATGAATGCGGTTAATAAATGTAAATAAATTCGATAGCAAATTTCCAATGAGTATTTTAGTGATTTGCATTTTCTAATTTCAGTATGTCCAATCATAAAATTTTATATAAATTTACATAGGCGATGACGAGGAATTTTAGTTTTAGTTTTTTTTTTTTTTGGTAAAATTTTCATAGATTTATTTCAAATAAATCTATATATGCCTCACAAAAATTTAATATTCCATACAATAAAGCTTGTTTAAAGTTATTTGTAAATGATTTTGTAAATGCTCTCTTCCGTAACTATATCGGTACACATATGCTTTGTCAGCAGTCAGCACTAGCGTACGTATTAGTTTGTATATAAAATTTATCACGTTTTGGTCTCTTATTATTACTCTCGGAATTGGTTATGATATCGGTGAATGATGAGTAATAATAATTGTAGACAAGGTACCTAGAAAATTACAATAATATTATATATACCATATGATATTAGGTGATTCATGATCTTGGACTTTGTTACGATTTTTATTTTTTTTATTTTAAATGTCATAACTGTCTTTTTATATTGATTACGCATTAATATAAGCAAATGCTCAAACCTTTAAAAATATAATGAAATAAAAAAAAAAAATGCTATTAAATTGATTGGGGGTAGCAATCAGAATGTCAGCCAATTATTTAACTTTGCTCAAACCCTCTATTTTTAGATTTACTTTGATATTCTGAAATAAAAGTATATTTAATTGCCATGATTCCTATATTATCTATAAATACATAATTGTATTTACAAAGTACTGATATGATATTAATGCCAAATTAATAATTTATGTATAAAAAGAGAAAAACATTTCTGAGAAAACACAGCGCTTCGTCATCAGCTATAAAAATGTTGTTTAAATGTATTATGTATATGTCAAATTAACTCTAATAAAAATTGGTTATTTTTGTTATTTATTTATGACAAAGAACTAATTTAATATCGATTTCAGTTTTGTTATCGTTTCAATTTTATTCCAGTTTTTTTTGTTGTTGTTTAGAAGTGTTAATTGCTTACACACATTTTTACCCATTTCTATAGATTATTTTAAAGAATTTCTTTTATTAATTTATTTTTTATTTGATTTTGATTTTTTTTTTTTATTTTATTTTTTGGTTTTTGGTTATAAATTTTATAAACAAATATTGATTGTGATTGGTTTATAAAGTTAAACATTAAGAAACTCACAAACACATACAAATATGGGGAATTCATCATCACATACACATGAGCCTCTTGATAGGGGATTTACAAGAGGAACTTATGGAGATGTTAAAAATACGGTTTGTTGATTATTATTTTATATTATTTTATTTTTTATGTTTTTTTACCCTTTTAATTTATTTTTATATTTTGTTTTTGTAAATAATATTTTTATAATTCTTATAAACTTTCTGTTGAAGTTTAAATCAACATGTCTAAAGAAAATTTTACATATGTCTGTATATATATGAAATGACAATTTTTAGATAAAAGAATTTTCTTAGGACGATTGATGTATAGTAAAATAGTAGTTAAGCCATATAGTAAATAAGTTCTTAAAATCTGTTATAGGTTTAGAAAACTATATATAGGTTGATTTAGTTTATTCCAGTGATTAAATTAAAATGCTTCGTAATAAACTTAATTGATTGAAAAAATAAATTATTAATATTTTAGTTAATTTGCATCACTTTACTGTGTTAATAGATTTTATTTTAAAATTTTCAGAAATCAGCATCATTTCGATTTAGTAAGCGATCACCGAAAAAAATGGATCGCCTTCGACGATCATTTCGAGATTCCTTTCGTCGAAGAAAGGATCGTGTTCCCGAGTCATCCAAACCACATCAATGGCAATCCGATGAACAGGCGGTACGATCAGCAACATGCTCATTTCCCATTAAATATTTAGGCTGTGTTGAAGTATTTGAGTCAAGGGGTATGCAAATCTGTGAAGAAGCATTAAAAGTACTTAGGGTTAGTACATCTGAATATATTTATGTTATTTAGTTATAAAATGAAATATATTATTTTTTTTTTTTTTTTATACAGAATTCAAGACGACGAGCAATACGTGGTCTCTTACATGTAAGTGGTGATGGATTACGAGTAGTCGATGATGATACGAAAGGCCTTATTGTCGATCAAACTATAGAGAAAGTTAGCTTTTGTGCACCAGATCGTAATCATGAGCGTGGATTTAGTTATATTTGTCGTGATGGTACGACACGCCGTTGGATGTGTCATGGCTTTTTAGCAAATAAAGATTCTGGTGAACGTCTGTCGCATGCAGTTGGCTGTGCATTTGCTGTATGTCTAGAACGAAAACAGCGTCGCGATACAGAATGTAGTGTTACAATGACCTTTGATATGAAAAATTCCACATTTACCCGAAGTGGTTCATTTAGACAACAAAGTATAACTGAACGTTTAGCACATAATGAACGTGGTATTGATACTGGTGCTGCTATTACCACACCATCGGCTATTGTACCACCACTACCAAAGCCACATAATCCATTTGCGATCGAACGACCACATGCTACACCATCAATGCTTGAAAGACAAGGTAGCTTTCGTGGTTTCACTGGTTTGAACAGTCAATCACCATTTAAGCGACAAATGTCCCTTCGTCTTAATGATCTTCCGTCCAATGCTGAACGTCAAAAATCATTCTTAGAACCATTAACAAATGGACAACTTAGAACTGTATCACCCATTCCAGAAATAGTACCACAACAACATCAACAAATCGACACAGTTAGTGCATTGTGTCAAGAACTTAGCCAAGGTCTATCATTACTCAGTCGAAATGATACTAGCGATGACCTTAACTTTAACACAGTTTCGGCTATCAATAAAAATACTTCCGACTACGTATTACCAAGTATTGTTAATCCTGATAGTATTTCTAAAACAACAAGTCCAACATCTCACGAATCTACAAATGCAATAATAAGATCAGTTGCAAATAGTGATTATATATCGATGCTTCCATCATCAACTGTAGCACCAATGCCATCAGTAAATATTCCATTGGGGCAAATATCAGCAAGACATCGCGCTAGTGTTTCTGGTCCAATTCCAACAACCACAAATACAATAACAACATCACCAACATCTCCACAAAAAGTAGTTCCAATTATTAGCAATACACAGCTTCCAAATGCTGATCAATGGCTCGGACAAATTGTTAAAAATTCATCACCATCACCACGCCGTGCACCTTCGTTAGGTATGCATTCACGTGCAAAATCACTAAGCAGTGCTAATGATCCATTCGATGCTGAATGGGCATCGGGTGTTGCAAAAACCGATCATCCACAACATCCACATCATACAAATCCATTTATTTCACCACCAAAACCACCTGCTCAGTCATTCCAAGTTCAATTGTAAATATACGATTCTCTTTTCTTTCAAATCAATAAATTTACATATTGGTCGACATAAATGTAATTAAATTACATTAAGTAATGCGTGTTCACCGTTCAGTCTTAAAACTGAGAGAATTACAGAGAATAAAAACTAAAAAAGCAAAATGTATATCAAAAAGAATTATTTAGATACTTAAAAAGGTGCTTTTATTATTCTGCTGCTTTTTAATTAAAAATTAATAGTGCCGCAAGATTTAATAGCAACAATACTAATAATCGAACAAATTCAATGTCTATCTCATATTAAAACATATGATTAATTATGTTATAGTACTAATATTTATCGGATAAGGTATTAATCTGTAGGTTTTTAATATTGCTTTGTTCGAAATAAGACATGAAAATAAGATATATTATAATTGTTATTTTCAATTATATATATACGATAACACCTAATAACACAAATCTACATTGTCAAGAATGAAAATTTGCAGATAACACCAGAAGGCTCAGTAAGCAATCGCATACAATTATAGTCACACTTTTACTAAATTGAAGTCTTAAAAAGAATTAAATTAAACAGCACACAAAAAAATAATAATAATATTAATAATATGTAATTGTAATTACGTTCAGCACAAAAATTTTAAATAAATATTTATTAGTAAATAATTAAACAAAAAATTAAAAAAAAAAAAACAAATTTAATATACGCATTTGAATGAAACGAATATATCTACAACTACCTAATGCTAAGCACAGCTACATAATATTAAATGAAAAATTACAAACTATAAAATAATTATAATACTTAAAGCAGCAAATTTATAATATATCTGATAAACCTGACTTTATTTCGTACTTACATTTTATCAGTTAATCATATTAAAATAATTTAAATATCATAAAGATATTAAATATTTACATTTAGTTCTCAATTTATTAATTAGAAAAGATTAGTAATTTATTCAATAAATGCTGTTCTAAGTTTTAATTCTTTTCCCCTGTTTACTTTCAATATTTTTTTTTTTTTTGTATCGCTGTTTATAGCCAATTTACTCAATAAACTGTATTGATTGGTTTCTAAATTAATAGATTTAATTTTATCATTTTAAAAGTATTACGAAATAAAAATAATTTATTTTAAAATATTTTAAAAAACATATCTTTTAAGCAAACATAAGATCCGTTTATATTTTTGTTCAATATATCTACAAACAGTACCTACAAACATATCAATGATTCAATGAAAAACGCAATTACATCGTTAATAATATAATATATATATTCTATTTTTAATAAAATATTGTAATATGGTATTCATAGAAAAAACACAGACACTACGAACAATACAAATGAATGTAAATAACAACAAAAATCTCAAAATAAAACGATTTAACAAATTCTTAAGAATATTAAGCTTAAATTTAACAAAAAGCTCATTTTAATTACAAACTGTGTACTTAATTTAAATCCTTTAATTGTTTTTATGTTATTTCATTTAATTATATTTTAGGAAAAGAAAAAAATGAAATTAGTAAAATCGCATTAAAACGAGAAAAAACTAGAAGAATAAAATTTGTAAGTTACGTCGTACATTTGTGATCTCTCTTGTTCGAAACAAAAACCATTATGTTTTCTCGAAAGTTATATTGGGTAAATGCAAAACAATTTTTTTTTTTTCGGGCTTTGTTGTGCAATTTTATGTAAATATGCATGTAAAACAAAAACATTAAAAAAAAAAAATTATAATAATAAAAATAAAAATAAAGGTGAAATTTATTATTAAAATAGTTAAAAATAAAATAAAAACACAAACACAAGGAAAAAAAAACTTTAAAATTATTAATTAAAATTCAAAATAATATATGAATATACTTAAAAAAAAAATATTAATATTTACAAATAATATTTAATCGATTCAAAATTTAAATAAAGTAATATTTAAAATGCACGCACAACACCAATTTATACTTAATCTAATTTTAAAGAAAAGGAAATGACTTCTTAAATATTGTATTTAAATGAATCTAAGTTGACTGTTGATCAGTCCATATTCGTATATTCCTAAGAAAATGATTAGAAATGTTTGTGTATTACATTCCATATTTGGTTCATTTGAAAATTAATCAATTTTATCATAACGACAGGTGAGTGGTGCTCAGTTCGTGTTTTGCACATTGTACTTAATTATAATAATAAATTTATAAACAGTCTCGATACTAGTTTTGAGCATATACATTAATTTATAATTAGATTCCAATCGCTCCTTACACAGATTATTCTCGGGACCAGTTGTAATAAAGAAAACGAACACAAAAACAATGAAGGACAGAACAGGCGTAAATAACTCAATTAAGCTCAAAGAATGTTTATTTCAACGAAAAATAATTTAAAAAAAAAATGCTTTCTTTAATTTAGAATGAGAAATTAATGAATTGAATAACAATTTACAAAATAAATTAAATTAATGCACTGCTTTTTCGAAAACTTATCTTTCTTTAAATAAAAGTTTCTTATTCGGAATATTATGATTGTCAAGTTTATTTGATTATACCATATTTGTATGGTTATCTTATCAGTACTTAATATAAAAAAAAATGAATAGAGAGAGACAGAGGACAAAATTTGAGAACTAGAAACTTACCGATTGTATTAATTAGCGAATTAAATATTAAAAAATCAATATTATTTATACGAATTTTTAAGAGAAAAGTAATTATTTATATGTTTTAAAAATAAAATAATTTCGGTTATTCAAATAGCCTTTCAATACATAAAATTTATATTATCATAAAAGAAAAAAAATAGAAAATGGCAGCAAAATAATATTCTTAGTAATTATTAAATAAGTAAACAAAAAAAAAAAAAAAATAAATAAAAATTAAAGAGAATAATTAAAATAGGTACTGTAAATGTTGTATTATTTAATTAAAAACAAATTATATAAAACTATATTACATAATATAATATAAGCTAGTAGATTATATGTAGTATAGTAAGTAGCCGTAGTGTAGTAGAAATACTCATGCGAGTGTATCATATTATTATAAAGCAAAACTACAACTAGATACTTATGCATATTTTTAGCGATTAAGTATTTTACAAACGTTTTAATTGATTTATAATATTTTGTTTTTGTACATTTTTTAAATTTTGGTACGTGTAAGACGAAAGCAATATTTGCAAAAATAATTACCATCGCCAGAAAAATAAGTTTTCATTTAAACACATTTTGAAACATATTTCAATGTTGGCGATTGAACTTTTTCAAATAGCTTTTTGTACAATTTTCCAAAAAAAATTTGTCAAATTGGGTTCCATAATTTTTCAAAGAAATTTTAAATTTATATACGACTATGTCGAAATGTAGATGTACTTCTATTGTGTTATGTTTTCGATAATTTTGTAAACAAATTATTATTTATTTTTAACTACGTTTTAGTTTTTGTTTGTGCAGTGTGTTGTCCTCATATTCATTTAACATTTACGACAATTTAACTCTTTTTGAATAGTATTTCAGAATATTTTCCGGCCAATATTGACATAGTAAATATTATGAGTACAGAAAATTTCTTAGAATAATTATTAGAATATCGCATTTCATGTTTTTCTTTCTCATTTCTTTATGTACCCAATGACAAAATTAGAAATAAAAATATGAAAACAATATTTTATAAAATCTAATAGTGATATAAATGTTTAAAAAAAAAAACAAAGAAACAAAAAAATGAAATATTCTTCGATGTCGCATTTATATATTCATATTGAAAATAGGATCATCTTTTGTAGAAATGTATTATGAATATTGAAAATTGTTCTGTAGAAATTCCATGTGTGTAAAAATAGGAAGAATAATATTGCTATTCCATATTTAGTATTCAATAATTTTTTTTATTTTGAAATTGTATAATTTCTTTTTGTATTAAAGTAAAGAAGAAAAATTATAGAAAGATTTAGAAGAGCTGTGTAACGTATTTTTTTTTAAAAATTATTATTTAGTTTACATTAAATAATACTTTGTCAAATAGAAAATATTACATTTTTATTTTGTGATTTATTTCTATTCTTTGGCTTACAATATACACTTAAGTATCTAAATCTACTCATTGAGAAAACTAAAATTGAATATCTATAATCTATATTATTAATATATACAAAATAAAATACATTATATAAATACATACATACCTACTATACAACATATATCTATTATTTACTTAAGAAAACAATAAAATAAAAATGAATTAAAAAAAAAAAAAACAAAAAATATGAAAAAAATATATAAGCAAAAACTATTAAAATTATATTAATTGTTAAGTTATGTTGTTAATAATAAATAATATAAAAATTAATTATTTTTTTCTTTCTTTTTTGAAATCTTAAATAAATTTAATGAATCAACATTAAAATGCAGTAAAATTCAATATATATTTTATTATAAGCATCCTTTATTTTATGCCGGTATATTAGCTCTTAATTTTACATTATTCCTTTATTAATGTGTTTCAATATCTGAGAAATTCTTATTTGAATTTTGGATTGACAATAAAACATTTTCTTATATCATTTTACTTTCTATATGTTATGAAATATTGATTCTTCATTTCTTAAAGCATTAGAAAACAGATATACGCATTAATCGAAAATTTAAGAATATAAGATGAATGCATGCTGTTGGATATTTATATTGCAGACATTTATGGGTACATGAAATTAAATCCATATGTTCAATTCTAACAGGATAGCAAATCAAATTAGTGGATTACAAGTTACTCTTCGTGCCCGTAAAAATGTAATATAAAAATTCTTTTTGTATTGAATATCGATCAATATAAATACTAATAAGAAAATTTCCTTTTTATTTTTCTTGACGGTAAGTATGTCTTAGTGTGACTACATTTTATGTATAGTTATTATTATTATTTAGAACGTATTGAACAAATATAACATTGAATAATGAATCAGAAAACAAATATTTGTTCTTAACTTCATTCATACTTCATATGTTATATTTAATTAAAATAGAACACATGAGTTTGATTTCATCGAAATATGTCGAATATAATTATTTTATTAATTCAAAAAAAATAATATATAAACGTGTGCATTCCAAGTGAAATTAATATCACTTTACTATGTTTTATGTATTACTTTCTATGGCTCACGTAGAAAAACATTTGGTTGGCTTGTGAGTAAAATCAATTTAAATTGTGTTGTAAGGTTTTGTATATGAGTTAACATCTTAATATTAAAAATAGTCATACAAATACAAGTATGAAATATTTTATTTTGAATAAATCTCTCGCGTGCATCTCTTAAATTTTGACTTTCTATTGAACAGTTTTATTTATTGCATTAATTATTATTAAAATAATTGAGTAATTATCTAAAATTGAATTTACGATGTAGCAATTATTTAATCAATAAAAACTTATACTTATTCACAAAACTTTTAAATTTTATATAATGAAGTTATTTTTTTTTCTATAATTGCAAGTGGTAAGTAACAATCCAATATTTCTATTTATCATAACATTATTGCTAAGGATTTCTTTATCAATTTTTCATCTCGTACATTCTGAAGATTTCCCACATTAGTTCGTCACATTGAATTGCCGCATATGAATATTACTTTTGAAAAAACGCTCTTCATAATAAGATATGTATCTTAGAGTTGTGATTTTGTTGAATTTTTTATTCATGAATTCTTTCTAATTTTAATGAATTAGGTGAAACTTGGTTCACAACACATGCTGTTAGAAAACAAAACAAAAAAACAAAAAAACAAAAAACAAAAAATCAAAAAAACACAAATGCTCGTACTGGATAAAAAAAGAATTTATTTCGTTTTCTTTTTATATAAATATAACAAAAAATTTAATATTTGTGATGTGAATTGGTAGCGCCATAAAATTCTTTCTTTACATTTAATTATACTTATCATTATCAACAAAATAATTTATTTACTATTTACACGTATAAAAATAAAACACTAAATGAAATAATAAAAAAAAAATATTAAAACAAAATAATTAATGGCCTTAAAAGTACAATATAATATAATATTAGTTCCATCTCATAAACCGCTGTAGCAAATTATAATTTTTGCTTAACATTTTAATAAAATGAGACAATGAATTGGATATTTAAAAATAAACTTTATAAATTATGTTTTTAAATCCTAATCAATTAATTTTTTTTCTACAGTAGAGAATCAATAGCATGAATAACACCATTCGTTGCAGGTATATTTGATGTGATTATTTGTGACTCGTTAACTTTAATTTTGCCTGAAAAAAAATATAATTTGCATATTAAATTACAATATTTTTTAACATTAGGAGAAGTGAACACAAACCTGCACTAGTTTTTTGTACTGTAATAGCATTTCCTGCTTGTAGAGAGTCTCTAACTTGGTAAAATCTCATTCCAGATGAAAATAGCGTTCCGGATGTTATATGTCTCATTACAAATTTATGTGCTGTGTCCTTATCGGTAAGCATAAAGTTTAGTTCATCTTCTGATAGATTAGCGAATGCAGCATCTGTTGGCGCGAATATTGTATATGTTTTCGAGCTTGAAGTATCTAAAATTTTGATGAGGAAAGAAAATATAATTTGATGGTCATACGTGTTTCTTTCGAAAGCATCAAATATAAAACTATTTAATGACTTTACCTTTATTTTGTAAAAGCTCAGATAATCCAGATGAAAATAGTGCTCGAAGGAAATTTGTAAACCTTCGTTCTCTATCTGATTGTAAAGTTTGTAAAATATCACCAACAGGTAACGGGAACATTACTCGATCAACTGAATGAGCTATTCCTTGTGGTATAATAATATCCTTTTTATCTGGTGAGATCATTGCGCCATTTATCGTTGTTATCTAAATATATACATTATATATAGTTTAATTAAAATCTTTGTGATATTTTATAGTTAATAATTACTTTCACGTCATTCCATTCTGTATCATGCATGTTATATTGATTAACACGTAATTGAGTTCCAGCTAAAGATACACCAGTCATTTCGTCTTGTAGTGATGAAATTTCAAATTGACCAGGAATGACGTGATGTAGAAGAAGCTAAACAAAAATTTAAAATTTAATTAGTTTTATGTTGAAACATTTAGAATGAAGTATTGTATTGAAATTTACCCCACTAAGTAATCTTGGATTGCTTTTGAATTTTTCTTCGGCTCTATCTGGTCCACCCAATTGTACTAATAGGCTTTTGAATGCCTTATCGGATGGTGCAAATAATGTATATGGTCCAGTTTCATTTAGAATTGAATCAAGTCCGGATTGTTTTAAGTATTTTGCCATTGCGTGAAGACCATTATTTTTGAAAATGTTTGCCAACTCCGATTGAATAGTATTAGAGGCAACAGTTGGTTGAGCATGTGTTGTTGAACTGAATGAAGTTCCTGATGATGAATGTGTTAATGTTGGTATATGTGTTTCTGGATAATTTGTAGTTGGATGCGAGGAATAGATTGATCGTGGTGATGTTGAATGGAAGACATTGCTTGGTGTTGTAGTTGGATAATGTGTGCTTGGTGATGCAGTAAGTCGTATTGTTTGTTCACTTGAAATAGTTGCTAATGTTGAATATGGTGAAACGGAACTACCGAAATGTAATATTGGTGATGGTGTTGCACTTGGAATGGAACGAGTTGTTGGACTACTAGTTGCATATGTTGTACTGCTTATTGGAGATAAAGATGATGGACTTACGCGTAGTGGAGTTTTCGTACTAGCTGACGAAACAGAATTTTGAGGTTGGTTTGATGGTGGAGGTAATTGAATTTCTCCATTCTTAATTCTTTTTATAATACTGTCAACTTCAACGCCCTTAGTTTTAGCCTCTTTGTCGCCATTTCCTTTTACCCCTTGTACCTTATAAGATCCATCAGTTTGCTCTTCCAGGTAGACAAAAGTAACTTTTTTCTTATTTGGAACACTTCCAACGGGCTGTAAATCTCCACTAGCAGACTGTTTTATAATTTCAAAATTAGAGCCGGGCGGTAAGATACCACCATTTGCCAATTCCTCGTAAAATGGTTTTTGTGATTGCTGTTGGGAGCTCACTAATTGTTGTGGGGATGATACAACTTGAGAAAGTATTGAGCTATCACCATTTAATGGTGTTGCACCTTGAACTAAATTTGGGTCAGTGGTACGTATAACTTGTACTTTTTGACCATCTGGTAAAACCAAATCCATTGTAGAATAATTTTTGTTGCCTAAATCTTGCGGTTGATCGGCTAAGGCTAATTTTAATTGCTTCAAAAGATCATCACGGCCAAATGCTTTCGTTGGTACTGATTTACCTTTTGCTGATTTAACTGTCTTCTCAGAGTCTTGTTTTAATTGATTAAATAATTTTTCACGATGATTTTGTAACAATCGTTCTAATTCATCTTCAGAGATATCGCCTTGGGTATGTGATCTACTTGACTTATTTCGTGTAGTTGTAGAAGTTATTGTAGTTGGTGCTGGTGATGTTGGATGGGTTTCATGATAGGTTTTTACAGCTTGTTCAAATAAACTGCTTTCATATGGTAAAACTCCTCGTCCTCGTGTTAAGGCTTGTTGAGAGTAGTAGTTAGAGTTGGGTCGCTTAGCGATGCTTTGTTCTTTAATTTTTCTTTGCTTTTGAAGAAATTCATCATGCAATTGACGAACTTTTTGTTGCTGCTTTTGGTATTGTCTTTGAACAAATTGTTCATGTTTTTGAATAAGTTTTTGTTTTTCAAGTAATTCCTTTAAACGTAATTCTTCTTGACGAGGATCTGAGAAGTAGTTTTGATTTTGCAAGAATTGATTTTGATTTTGATTTTGATGGTGTAATGAAAGATGTTGTTGTGGTAATAAAGGCGGTGATAAGCCATTTGGGGGTGGTTGGGCAACAATTTGATTTTGTAAATATTGTGTATTGATTTGTTGAGATGGTTGCACTTGAATTATCTGTGATTGTGGTAATACTTCATGATGATTTAACCCGAAACGATTCTGATTCTGTGTTTGAAATAATTGACTTTGTAATGTTGAAGGTGCAAAGTTTTGTGAGAATTGTTGGTCTGGAGTTAATGGTGTTGGAAGTAAAATAGATGATGATGGAGAGGATGTTAATGGCTGCGATGGTTTAAATGGCTGTTGAGGATCAAATTGCTGATTTTGTACAGATCTCTGATAAACTTGCTGTGGTTGATTTCTTTCAAATAGTGGTTGCTGTGGAAACTGAATTTGCTGATTTTGTTGACCAGAAAAATTTGGTATGAAATTAGTTTGAGTGTGATGTTGAACATGAAGTTCTGATTGACGTCCATTCGGTGGTAGAACAGTTCGGAAATTATTTTGACTCTGTTGTTGATTTAAAAAGAATTGATTTTGTGAATATTGTCCTTGATTTTGTGGTGGCAATTGAACAATTGAAGTTTGTGTTGGTAATTGTTGTTGAATGGCTGGTTCAACAAGTACGTTTGTACTCTTCTGACCAAAGTTTTTTGTTTGCTGATCATAAAGCTGATTTTGATTTTGATGAGCCGAAAACCGATGCTGATGTTGTTGTATATCACTAAGTATATGCGTTTGTTGAACCGGAGTCAATTGTCTTCGTGTGATTGGTTGTGATTGTGAAGGTGCCTGAAATTTAAAAAGAAAATTATGTTTTTAATTATATTGTTCAATATCTTTATTGCTCATTACATTTTACTATGATCTTTTGTTCATTAAAAAAAAAATTATTATACATAAATTACATTCAAATCCGGAAATTAGATCTGAAATTTTAGCAGATTTTGTCATCATTTACACATTATATAAACTTATTTTTGTTTAAATGAATCAAAAATTACGCATAGCGAAACAATGTCGGTAAACAATAGCAGCATTTTCAATTAAATAAAAGATGAAAAAAAAGCCATGCTAATAATGTAAAGTACGCATATAATTATATTATCATACACTCAAATCATCAGCACTTTCATGCTAAATTTGAGCACGTTCAATTTGACGTGTTAAAATCATTGAACCTTGTTTGTCTCAACAATGATCATTATTTTTGTTTTTTTTTTTTTTTTTCGTACATTAACACATTGCATTCAGAAGTATATTTAATTTAAGTTCCATTATTTATTAGTAAAAGTAAAAACCAAAATCTTTCTAAAAATAAAATATATAAATTTTTTGTAACATCAAACCAAAACTATTGTACTATTTTGTTTTTGTCTTCTTACATTTCTGAAATGAGAAAATGAATGAGAAAATTACCATTAAACATAGCAAGTTAATTATTTTTTAATTTGATATTAATGAAAGTGATAAGATGAACGAACACAATTTGTGTTATGTTCATTGTGATTTTAAGTTGCAGTATTTATAATTGTATAATAATTAGGTATGAAGACAACTCTATCATTCTAACACACTTTTGTGCGCAAGTATCTGCAAAGTAATTTCTATAAAACATTGCAAAAAAAAAATTGTCATTGGTAGTTGAACTGCCAATAAGTAAAAGTAATCAATTAAAAATAATTAATGGTTCAATTATTATAACATCATAAACTTTTAGTTTGATGCTTTAAGTAAAATATATTTTTTTCCAATATATTTTTTTTTTTTAAAATAATGAAAATGAAATTATTTCGATAAAAGTTTCAAACTGAGCTAAAACCAAAATTATGTTTAAAACTAATGACGCTTTTGCGTGTTAATATGTGTGCGTAAATAACTGATTAAGTTAATAAATTAATGTACTCACTATTAATTATGATATTTTCTGATATATTTATAAAATAAGCCAACTCTCTATTATTATTTTATATTGTATATTTCTAATGCGATCAAAACCGTTTGTTCATACATAAAAAAGCATATAAGTTGTTACAAGTTGATGTACTTATAATACCATAACAATCTGCATCAAATACTTCTTTTTTTTTCTATATTATTGGCATGCTCTGAATCCTATATAATATTTTCATTATGTTTAAAACGAGTATGCAATTATTTCATTTGCACTATTAATAAGAGATACTTAATATAAAATAATACAAAGTTGTATAGTAGATAAAATTATATTTAATATCTAATAAACAATAACATATCACTCTCTCGAAATCAAAAACCTTATAATCATCATGGTGTAAGACTGGTAAGCAGAAAAAAAAAATAGAAAAAATTCATATTAAAAAAATACCAGCTGATTATTAATTAAATATTTAATTAATAGACGGCTATTATAATTTTTTTCTTTTTTATAAAGAATTTTATTGGGTACATTGACAAATCGTTTAGTGTGGTATTTCACATCTTTTTTTTTTTTTTTTACTGTCCAGACGATTGATTATTGGCTTTTGTTACACAAACAAATAATAGACAAAAAAAACTGCAGTCGATTATAAACTACTTATTAATTTATTGCATCTTATTGCGAAAATGAAAAACTGACCAGGTGATCTTTAGACATTTTTTTTTTTTTTTGAATTTATATTGTTTTTGCTGCTGTCTTGCGTTATATATATTTTCTGTACTTTAATGTAAATATAACGTAAATAAATTATTATCTAATAATTTTGTTATTATATATATATATGAATATTTATAAATTTCGTAAATATTTGTTTCTAAGCTGCGTTTGTGTCTATTATTTTTTTTTTCTTTCTGTATTTTGTTTTTATTTATTAAATTAGTTACAGTTAATAAAAAAAAAAAAACTGTATTCTATACTTAGATTAAATTTCCTTTCACTTTTAACATTGTTTTAATATTGTTGATTGCTTAAAATTGTGTGCCTGGGGTAATATATCAATATGCATTCAAAATACAAATATGTACTAAGTAAACAATGAACATAATTTTATAATTTCAATGCACAATTATTATGCATTTTGACTAATTGAATATTGTTAATAAAATCATAATTTTTACTTAATTAGATAATATTATTTAATAATGAGTAAAAATAATTATAACTAAATCTGTTTGTAATTCCATTTATTGCAAACAATGATGAATAAATTGGTTTAAATGAAATTCGTTTGCAGTAATGATATTAAAGTTTTTTTTTTTTTTTATTTTTAGAGAAAAGCAATGTTTTGTTGACAAGTCAATTTATAAATTTTGTTTTAGTAATTTTGGAATAACATAAATTTTAATTTTAAATTTTCTTATTTTCAATTCTTTTTTGAATATTTCAGTTTATTTATGAAATTTTATTTTTGTAATGAATTATTTAAAATTTTATTTTGTCCTTGCAAGCTGTTGGATTAAATTTTAAATTCAGTTGCAATAATTTTATGGGAACTCTAGACAATATATCGCAGATTATATATATAAAATAAAACCAATTAAATGAATGGCTTAAGAAGAAAAATGTTGAAGATAAGAAGTTAGAACAACATAAATATATTAAGGCGCAAGCGCTTATTACATTTATGATTGTTGATGTTTGCTTAATTAAATTTAAAAAAAAAATAAAGCTTTTAATTATTTTTGAATGTTTTCATCGAATTTGCAATATTCAACTAATGAAAATTTCTAGATACCAAATTTAACATTAATCAAGTCAGAAATTAAATACATTTAAACTTATGTAATAAATTTCTAATATTTAAATTTAAGTTTGACTTCTTTCTTATTACTTTTTTGTACAAACTAGCCATAATTTAAGTAACAAATAGTTGTTTTTTTTTTTTTTTTTGCATTTGATTGACGAATCATGCTGTTGCATGCTGCACGTTAAAATGTCATTTAAATAAACATTTAAAAATTTATTGTGGCACAAACGAGAAAATTGCGAAATAAATCTTTGTGACACTGTAGACCAATTATCTGTGCAATAGAGCTTGAAAACGTATTTATTAATGCACGCTAAATATCTTTTTGCTAATCGAACAAATATAAAATTCGTGTGTTATAACACAATATCAAATAGATCTACATATATGTATTTTTTTATATGAACTTTATGCATTTGTTTATTGATTCGGGTTATATAATTTAAATGGTAAAGTTTTTGCTATAACATTTAATCTCTTAATATCTGTTTGAGTATTTGAGCAATATTTTTTTTATTGTTTTTTTTTGTTAAAATTTTGCTGTGTAATTTCTTGGATAAAAGCGGAAAAAAAATTATTAAAATGTTAACTAGAAAACTATATGAGACACAGTCAATAAATTTGCTTTGGAAAAAAACATTTTTTTTCTATTGCGTGCATCAATGAAAATAGCAGCAGCAACAACAACAAAAAAATCGGTTACATGCAATATTGACAATGTTTCATCAGAAATTATTGCGTTTTCTCCTTCTCATTTCTTCACTTTACGTAAAGAAATTTTATACGATATTTTTTTACGCATAGAAGTACTAAATAAACATGATTGCTTACAAAATCACGTGCAATAATTTAGTTGTTTTATAAAAGTTCATATTTGAATTATATTAGAAGTTCCGCTTCCCCATATTGCAAAATTTTTATTTATTTTGTCCACCACGGAGAAAATTTCATAACACATTAAATTTATTAGGAGTCGATGGCTATCGAAAGTATTTTGTTTAAAATTCTTATATTTCACCGGATTTGAGATTAAGTATAATAGGTTTTTGATGAAATATACTAACATAACTGACGGTATGGTTAATGTTGTATTATATTTATTATTTTGTCAGTACAATTATTTTGAAACCTATCTAAAGATATTCAAAAATACTCTTAATTGATTATTATTTATAAAATTCTGTACAGTTTTTTAAGAAGAACGAACTTATTTGCTTGTGAACCATCGAAAAAATTACATTCGTATTTGAGCAAATCTACCCATAAATTTGGATATACCAGATATCAAACGTGATTGCCTCTTCTACGCGATGGTCCAAATGTAATTAGTTAAAAAAGTGCAAAAAAATAACAATAGTCATAGTCTGTCTATCTAAATATATGTATATATATTTTCATTTTGTTGTCTAATAAATACAACACTCATGCTTAACATTCATGCTGTGGCCATGCTATTTAATAACAATTATTATAAAAAAAAAAAAAAAATTTTTTCTTCTTTTGTGAATTTGACGTATTATAACTCGCAAGTCGTACACATTTCTATCAATATATAGTTAAATTTTAACACCTCACCAAACCGGCGTATAATACACATTAGCACAGACACACAGTATACGTGATTCAACAATTAATTGAAATGGAAAAGAATTTTGACGAAAAAAAAAAAATAAAATAAAAAATAAAAACTATAATGCTAAATATATACACATAAATATATAGAGAAAGTGCCGCCATGGAAAGGTAACCTATCTGCTGTATAAAATATGTGTTTATTATTATAAAAGCAAAAACTGTCTTATATGATAACAACATGGTATACAATACAATACACAAAGAGCACCACAGCATATTATTATATTTGGTATGTACGTAAACAAAACATCACACAGATCAGTTTTTTATATGACTTTCAATTTAGGTGGGCTTTTAATTTTAAAAGCAAAAAGATATGGAAAAAACGACACCTCTATAATTTAATTGTATGGTTTTTATTTTTATTTTTTTTTTAAGCGAAAATTTCTTCTACTTGTGATTAATTCAAAGTTTTTATAATTAAATCATAAAGAGCAAATGTTGTTTTTCTAAAGCTTGTTTCAATATGATGAGCAAACGATCAAAAATATTTTGGGTTATTTTTCTATTTTTACTTATCAAAATGTAGGTGGAATTTTCTATATTCATTATTAATTCTATATTTTCAAAATGACAAAATATTTGAAATATTTTTTTTCTTTAAATATACTAAATTTCTTCGTAAATTAGCAATTTAAATTTGCAAAGATTAAAGTTTTTCTTTATATATTTATATATTTTTTAACAGTTAATGACCTACAAAATTGATTATCAGGCGCTTTAATAAATGTTAAATATGAATAATATTGTTGTGTATTTAATATTGATTATTTATTTTTTTTATTATTATTATTTATTAAAGCATTTTGAATGCATTTATTAATTATGTCTCGATTTAAACACTGTTTATATTTATACACGAAAATTTAAGCAAATTATTTAATGCGAATTTAATATATTATTGCTTGAATGAAATTGGCGCCTATGGCTACAGTAAAAATATATTTTTAAGAATTTTGAATATTATTTTTCTTAAAATATAACATTCATATTTTTCTGAACTTAATAATTTTTTTTTATTATTATACGGTAAGTACATGAATGAGAGTGCAACATAAGTTTGGTAATACTGTAAAAAGTATGAAAACTTAAGAAATCAATACAACAATAAAAGCCCTCATCTCCAGACATGCCGCAGTTCATTTGGTTTTATGAAATTTTCATTCGGTTGAAAAAAATCGAAAAGTTTTCTATCAATTATTTCTCGTCTTATGATGGAGATTACAATAA
>JAABKK020060398.1:26627-39432 GCA_011634745.2 Catotricha subobsoleta
AGATTTCTTAATAAATCGGAACTAAATTGAAATCATTTACAAAATTCCTAAACCTTGATGCTTGATAATAAAAATCTAACGCTATTGTGGAAAGTAAAATTATTTATAAAGATTTTGTTTTTCACCTTGAAAAGTTATAGTCTCTATTAAATTCATATCTTTCAAAATATTACAAGAAATGCAACAACAACAACAACAAAAATAAATGAACGATGTTCTATTAACGTAAATAATTATGTAAAGAATACAAAATTGTCTATTATTTTTTTCTTCTAGAAATATTGATATACATCAAGTTGTGTTTGGTATGAACGAATCAATTATTAGAAAATGATGAAATGAAAAGAAATAGTTTTTCAAGCAAATATGAAATATGAAATATATTTATGTTTCATTTCTTAAAAAAAAAACTATATGAAAGAACTTCAATTTCAAATAAGACAAATCATGAATATTTAAATTTCTACAATTCATACATCAGCCACTTGTAACAGTCGTTTTTTATTATCTATATGCTTAAAATATAGCATATTGCGCTATAGCGCAATAGATATTGCACAGTTGTACATCGCCAACTTTTATCAACTGCATATTTTGTAAATTATTTATACAAATGGATAAAAGTTTGTTATTTTTTTTTTTCATCTTTATTTATTCATGATATAACCCAAATACTTGAGTTGAAAGTGTATACAGCAATAATATAACTTAAATATATACATTTCATACCGCACCGATTGATGAAGAGATTTTTTTTTCTTCATCTGCACATATATTAAAGTGAACATAAATTTGCGTGATTTAAACATAAAATACCTTCCGACTATACGGACTTACAATATAATCAATAACCATCATAATTTTATATTATTATTATTATTATAAACAATGCAATTGGTATTTATCTGATGCGTATATGCCGACCGCATCCATACACCATACAAATAATATTTTTAAGTAAAGTAAGGTGCATCTTCATGTATTTTCTTTCTTTTATGATTAAAACCTAGTTTAAAATTTTTGAACAAAAAATATATAAATAAAATTTTAAAAAAAACTTATACTTTTTTATGGAATGTGTTAGCATTTATTAAGTACATAAACTAAAATTTCACACATTGCAAATTATATGAATGTTATGATTTGTTCCTATTTCAAATTTTTGAATGGGCAAATATGCGTAGCTGTAGGTGTGAGTGGCAATAAGAAATTCGCTCGCCTTCATTTTTTTTTTCACTTTATTGTTTAATCACTTTTGGAATTCAGTGAATTTCTAGAAAAATGTGAAATTTGTCTGACAAAAAGGTGTTTTTTTTTATTTGCTGGTTATTAATAATAATTTTATGACACGACGTGCTTAATATGATGTTAGATGAATCAGTTATTATTTTATATTGTCTACAATAGACAATTGATATAAAGCTACAAAATTACTTTTGAGAATTACTATTATTGTTGTAATAAAAAAAAAAAAATGAAAACTATCTTGTTGTTTATTAATAAAGACAATCATAATTGATTGGTGTGCGGTGTGCACTGTTTAATGATTAGGTTATGATGAATTGATGATAATCTCTTCAAAAATGTATTGACCGCAAAGTTAATGAGTGTAAACCGACATCCGTTTAATGAAAGGCATAATTTGTTTGTTGAAAATAAAAATGCATAATTTCGAATAGTTTAATAAAATAGGGAAGACTTTTTTTTTATCAAGAGTTAAGGATCATATTGAGCATGTTGAGCAATGTGGTTTTATATTTAATGTAATCTTAGAAGCGCTAAATCCGAAATTGTAATAAAATATGTTGTTGAATTGAAAAATTTAAATATCTGAGGTTCGTCGCTTAAAATATATCTTTTGTATTTTAAATTAAGTAAAAGCTCAATTTAAATATAACAAATTTATTGACAAATATTTTGATATCGAATTTAACTAAATCTTTTCTTCATTAATTTATTATTTTGTTTGTGTGATTTTTTTTTTTTGATTTTTTTCTCCATTTTTTTAAAAGAAAGTGGTTTAAAGATCATCTTCACTGTTATGTGCGTGCACAATTTATATTTTAGGTACACAAGCAAAAATTTGAGATTTTTATAATAAAGTTGTTTTGAACATAAATTTAAATTTCCAAATTTTTGGTAGTAATTAATTAAGCATGTCAAATCAATATACACAGAAATATACAAACGGACGTATTATTATTTTAATTAAAATCAAAAATAATGAATAAATTATAATTATAATTAATTTAAAAATAAAAATGAAACTTTTTTTTTTCGTTTTTATAAAAAATAATAATAATAATAATAATAAAATTAGAAGCTAATTAATGAAGCAGGTTTTACTATTAAAACCGAACGATATTTGCTTTTGTTTTCATTTTTAGATGAGTGTAATTTTAGTAGTTCAATTCAATTCATTAAAACTTAATAAGGAAAGTGATTAGAGTTAATTTAGTTGTGTTATTGTGCAAAAATAAGTAAAATTAAATAATTTTTGTGTTATGTTTAGCCTTTAGCGTAGTCGGTCATTATGTATTTACGGATATTTATGAGCTCTAAGAAATTTTTGAAGATTTCTTTGTTTTTTTTTTATTAGAATTGTGTATTGATGAGATTCAAGATTGGTATTTAATTTATTTTATTGACATTACGTCAATAGATTTCCTTCAATACAAATTTCTTAAGAGGAACTATTATATAAATAATACTTATGGGCACTTCACAGTACCAGTACTTAAATATAAAAGTCTTAAATGTGAAATTAATTTAACTATTACTAAACTTAACATCAAATTCAACTTCTCGATCTCATTACATTCAATTTAAGTGAGCAAGTTACATAACAAAGAAAGAAATATCTAACATAAATATCACTAATAAAAGATCTGTTGATTTGATAGATGTCATTAAAATGTTAATAAAATAAAAGTTGAATGAAATACACCAATAAATAATGAACTTTTTTTCATCATGTTTTTTTTTTTTCGTTTTTAATAAAGCATATCTCTATTTGTTCATCACATTGTTAAAATATGAATGAAGTCCAAACAGAAAATTAATAATAAATATTTAACTAAATGAGTAAAAGTAAATATCTATATGCGATCAATGAAGTACAATATAAAATGTTTGTTGATCAAGCCACACACGTTGTACGATCTATGACCTCAAAAGAAAAAAAAAACGCAAACATATTTCGTTTCAATAAAGAATAAAATTATGTCAAAAATCAATAATATAATAATATATCTTATAACTGCTGTACTGTATCTCATTTGTATTGAGGCATATATGAATACTCACACATTTTAAATTAAATGAAGACACATATTGCCGGAAGACGATCATAAAAAAAAACATTTCCAGAAACCTGTTTGATGCGTTTTGCAAATTAAATATATTTCTTTTTTTTGGTTGACCAGAAAAAAAATTCAAAATTTTTAAAGAAAAAAATTAATTGAATGCGGATAAAGACAGTAAATCATCTATAAATCCAACGCACAATAAGATAGAAAGGTGTTATCGTAGCAATGCGATATTTTAAAATAAATAATGATGAAAATATTAAAAGCAAAAATTTCTTCCAGTTACATATTTATGTTAATAATTTAAAATAGTTTTTTTTTTGTTTTTTGTTTTCTTTTGTTTATCATTTGCTTAATTGTTAATTTGAATGTTGTTTTTTTTTAGCATTTCAATTTCTTATATAAGCTTACATCCAGATTTTTTGACAAATTTTAAACCATTTCTCTCGCTAAATCTATAATATAAATCCTTTACAAAAAAAAAAAAAACGAAATAAATCAAAAACATATTTGGATAGAAACAATAAAAATGAAAACAGAATGTCTATTACATTTAAAACTAAAATTAATGATTTGCTGATGACAGCCTCTTACGAGCAAATTTGAAATTTCAAAATAATTTTGAGCAAATCATTTGTTCAAATGATCACAATATTTACATTTTAAACGGTAAAACAACACGACGGATAAGATTCAAAATTTTATAGTTTTATTTAAATGAATGATTGATATTTATTTTTGTAAACCTGTTCGT
This sequence comes from Catotricha subobsoleta, assembly GCA_011634745.2. Taxonomy (NCBI): domain Eukaryota; kingdom Metazoa; phylum Arthropoda; class Insecta; order Diptera; family Cecidomyiidae; genus Catotricha; species Catotricha subobsoleta. Next base: position 30,690 of record JAABKK020060398.1, read on the forward strand.
GTTCAGTACAGAAATTTGTTTCTTTTTTTTTTTTGAATGATCGTTTCGTATATTTTGTGTATATGCTCCGTAATGTACAATATTTATTAATTTTAAGATGAATATCCCTGGACATATTGCATGTGTCGCTTTTAAATTTAAATGCTGCTGTTTAGTGTATATGTGAAGTGTGTGAGTGTGCTTACCTGCCTCTTAACATATAAATCGAAATAATAATTATTATTGTAATTAAATGAAGAGACGTACCTCTTGATATAGCGGTGAATCTTTTACTTTTTTTTTAATTTTATTTTTTATATATATTTATTTATAAATATTTTTTTTTTATTTAACGTCTCCTCAGTCGGAGTGGTTAAAATTATTAATATTAATATGTTTTATTAGTTGGTTTTAATTTTTTAAGAAAATTGTTGTAATGTATTTTAAATGTTATATTATTATTAGATGTTATTATGAATTATAATAATATTATGATGAACATATTATATCCATTGAATTTTATTACCTACCATGAATAGAAATATAACATCATTTTACATGGTATTATAATAATAATGATAATAATGATGATGCGGCGTGTATATCTTCACTTTCTTTTCGGAATGCTCTAACATTACAACAAAAACAAAAACAACAACAACAACAACAACAACAACAAAAAGCACAAAAAAAAGAAGCAAAAGATGTAGACGAATTAACCATAGACACACACACATACATACATATATATCTTATTATATATAATCCCACGAAATAAGGAAGTTACTATGGCTATACAAAAGTCTCATGTCAAAAATTTAATATTTTTATTATGATGAGCATCATTATTATTAAATATATAAAACTCTCTTCACCGAACTGTTATTGAAAAGTAAAATATATTATAGTTTCGATTATGTTACAATCAAGATTACATTACATTGTATTTAGTTTTTATTTGATATTTCATAGTTTTAGGTATAATATAGATTAGTTGGACATTAGTCATAAAAGATTTGGTTAATGCCATTCAAAATTTTTTATTATTATTAATAAAACGGAAAATATGAACAGTTGATTTTTGCTTGTATAAGAATTTACGCAATATAGGAACTTACTATTCAATTAATGTTTGAAGACAATAGTTTTTCGTAAGTTTTTTTTTTGTATTAGAAATTAGAAGTATAAAAGCTTACATTATAAATTATAATTTAAACAATGATTATAGTTTTTCTTTAAGAAATAATTATAGGTAACTTAAAAGTTTCTCGATTACAATGCTGGTCATTGTGGGGTATTGAAGTCATTTTGGTTGGTTAATTTATTATATCATTGATTTAATAATATATATATTTTTCTTTATTTAATTATTCTATATCAATAATAATGAAATTATGTAAACCAGACGATTTTGGTACACAAAACACTTTCTTCGAAAATACACAAATACACGAAAATAATAATAATTTCTTATTCTTAAAAGGCGGCACGTTCTGTCTATGGAAAGTAATTTTTTTTTTTTTTACTCTCTTTTGCACAATGAAATATTTGTTTGAATGCAGAGGAAAAAAAGTACTAAATAACCATTTGCTCGATTTATAGGAAATTTTCGCTAAAGGCGGCTACAATTAATTATTGTTTATTTTATAATAATATGAAAATGAAAAGTACAAGTGTTTTGTCGATTTTTGAAGACAACAATAACAAATAAGAAAAACATTGTATTTATAAAATATAAAATAAATAGAATTTGATTATATGAGAGTTAATAAATAAATGTATCTATATATCTAGAAATCAACATCAACATGTATAATGTATATAACAAAATAATATGCCATATATTTGAAAAATGTAAGTTCATGAGTAATTTTTTGTTTGTTTGTTTTTTTTTTTTTTTGATCATGTATTTTCAAGCAATTCATATAAAACTTCTTTGTATCCGTAGGTAAGTAAAAGTTAAAGATTACAGCTACCTATAGAAGAGACAAATAATGAACCGTCGATCAGTAGGGAGGTATAATATAATAATGATTAAGAATGACATGCAAAAATAAAAGTGAATTTGTGTGTAATATACAATTTTATATGTAATTTCTATCATTACATTAATTTTTTTGTTGTGTGGCACACACAGAGCAAAGATTTTGGTATTCACGATGAAACCTATAATATCGATTGTTAGCACGCCTATTATTTGCGCGCTTGTTATTTGAAGATATCTATTATATTATAATATATTGAAGGTTGTTTTTCGTTTTCTCAAAAATTAAAACTAAAAAGCAAAAATAAAATATATATATATATATTTATATATACATTTATATATTTATATATTTACAAAACGAAGAAAACATTACCAATTATCATACCAAAATGTATTTTTCGTTACTTTGAATTTTATTATTTTCTAATGTCGATATTTTCTTCCGATTTTGCTTTTTGAACTATTACTGATTATGACGATGTGGATGATGTTGATGATGATGATGATATTTTGGATACAAAAAGCAAAAAAAAAACCTAAACATAATTTAAATTTTCCGCATGATCGTTAATTATCCATAGCATAAAGTTAATAACATTACATTATTGTTACTATTATTATTATTTAAGCATTTAAAATATCAAATATAATGCGTGGTTTGTTAATATTATAATTTCATATATTTTATTTAATTTTGCATTTACAAAGATAATTTCAAATAACATAGTGCCTCTGATATAAATGAAAGATAAACGGATATTTAAACAATAATAACATATCATAAAAACATTTATCCAGTGTAGAATTTAAATTTGTTGGTTTGTTGGGTTGGTTAATAAATTACCATAAGCAACAAAATTTATTATGATTTCGATTGAATTTATAATATTTTCGCAAAATAAATATGAATGAAAAGAAAGAAGAAACAAAAATCATATACCTACCTACATAGAAATTGAAATTTTAACTTATAATTGATGAGTTGATTTATGAGTATTTAAAATTAACATACCGAAAAGAAAAGATTCTATTATTTATTTAAAATAGTTTGCAATAGAAATTGAAAAACAAAAAACAAAACAAAATCGAGAAATTTATTACATTTTCATTACATTTATGCGGTTTTGGTTTTTTTTTTTTTTTTTAAGTGCTGAAGAGTAAATAAGTACCAATTTTTCACACAAATTTATTTGATTTTTTTGCTTGAAAATTTTATATGCAATTTTATGCCTGTTTTTTTTTTCTTGCAAAATTTATCTATTTCGTGGATTAATAGATTACATTTGAGCGGTTTCTAATAATCAGATAATATTTTTTTTTCTCTTTTTTTTCTTCTTTTTTTTATTGCCAACCAATTATACTGAATTTCAATGTGCAAAATAATTCCTAAATAAATACTTGATTGGTAAACATTATAAAATATTGTTTGCGCTGAAACATTCTATAAAGAAAGTGAATATAAAATATAGATGGAATAGGTATGGCTGTGCACTGAAATTCAAAAGATCTAAACTAAAGAGAAATTATACCAAAGGTCACAAAAGATGCGGTACAAAAATGAAGAAAGGTGAAAAAAGTTATTTTAAATGAGCTAAACGCTCTTGTACATTATTGTATTTGAAAATATAATTCGATATGCTCTTTACCTGCTGCTAATAAATTTTTGAAAAGTGAATTAATAGATAAATGTGATGTACTTATTTGTATATCTTTAGAAATTATAAATAATTGTTAAAGAAGCGTTAGACTTAAATTTATGCGAAATATTAGCGAAATATGAACTTACTGGTAAGAATTGTGGAACAAATCCTTGGGCTAAAGCACCGGCAATAAAACATGTTAAAAATAATTTTTGAAAAACCTTCATCGTGGAATTTATTTATTTAATTTGTTTTCTTTCTTTTTTTTTTAATAGTAATGAATCCTTGTTATCCTAGTGGACAATAGTAACACAGTAATCCTTGTTCTACTTTATTCTCTAATTGTTTTTAATTTCACTACTAAGTGCACATAGCGCGCGTGACACAAATGAAATTCGCTTTTTAGTCTCGTGATTCTTTTTTTAAATAACAAAATTGAAAAAAAAAAAAACGCACACTCTATGTCAGTAGCACAATCTAACGAGTATTTTGAATTAACAAAATATTTATTAAATATTAACGAGCGCGTACAAATTTTTCAAATATTTCAAATCACATAAAATTTTGCAGTTCCCGCAAAATAAAAATCAGTTTCAAAAAAAAAAAACTCGATACACAGAGACAGACACTTTACCGCGACCGATATATATTATTTTTTAAAGACAACCTTTCACAGCAAAGTTTCCACCTGAACTGAACATATTGTGGGATGATTTTGTATTAAAAAAGTCTTTCTCTTTTAACATTCATTATTACTTTACTACTATATTTTAAAAAACTTGCTTATATATATTTTAGTGATGTGTGCTGTTGAGCTTAATCGCAGTACTCAATGTATAAATGGTAAATGAAATAAACGAAGAATTTTCTTCTAAAGCGCAACGTTTGAGAGGCTTTTTTTTCTGCTTGAACATTGCAGATTCAACCATCCACATATGTGCAAGAGAATGGTGTATTGAGGTACGTGTTAATTCAAAATCATAATCATCAAAATATATAATTTTGTAACATTATTCGTTTTATTTTATATATACGAATTGTGAATGTAAGTATGTACATATGTACATTTAGCGTTCTGTAATAAAATAATATAATGTAAACATTAAAACAGTTGAATGTGATTTTAATTTATACTTTTGAGGCTACTTGTTTAAAAGCAAAAGAAGCACATATATAGTAAAAAGAAAAAAAAAAAAATATGAAATATTGATGTCAATAAAACATATCATGATTGAACAATTACTTTTACATTTAATTTAAAGATGCACTTCCAATTACGTAAAAATATTTATTACCAGTTTTAGTGTTTGTTAAACTTCTTAATTTCATTAGACATTCAAGTTTATTTTATGTTATAGTTATTGATTAGTTTTGTAAATTGAAAAGATAGAAAATTAACTATAATTTTTTAATCCAATATTTTACAATTCATAGCTATACATTTTGTGTTGTGTAACATTTTATATAGTTACTATTCTAATAGCAGATACGGCTACATTTTTAATATTTGTAAGAACTATATATATTTACACACACGAGATTTGATATTTTATTTTGTATAACACTTATATTTCGTAGCAATTTTTTTTTCTTTTACCATGAAGGCCATTACCTTATGCCACTTTCTCTAGGTGGAAACTAATTCATAATATTGAATGAATTATTGTTATCAAGACTTGTAATTCAACAGATGTGCGGAATTTATTCCAGAATATATTTTATTTTTGAATAAGAAATTTAATATAATTCAAAAATAAATTTTATAAGCCGATAGCTATTTCCATTGTTTTGAAGGCCTCTTTGACCTTAATTTCCATATTTAGTTTTTCGAAACTTTTGACCATTTTGTAATAGAATTAAGTAACTTATTTATTGTAAAGTATATCGATAATCTTATATTTAATTCAAAACATTTCTAGTAAATAAATTTATCTTCTACGACATTAAAAATAATATTTTATGTGAATTAATTTACTGCTGATATGATTGATATTTGTCAAAAATATTCACAACCTCCTCTTTAAAAAAAAATGACATAATAAATAAATATGATTTATGCAAATAGGTAAAGACTAAGATAAAATCAAGGTTGGCAAAAAAAAAATTGCGCTAAATAAACTTTTAGTTGATATCTCGAGGATGCTAAGAGGTACAGCTATGTATGTGTATGACTTGGAAAGTGCATAGATCCAAAAATCTTGAAAATTGTAAAATAGCAAAAACGTTTTCGCTAAAAGAAATTTCCTCTCACGCGATTTTCAACTGTAAGGGTTTGAGATACCCTTTCAGAACCGCTGAGCCTTTTAAATCTATGCGCTATACCCATTCCATATCATTTCTGTAGCTCTTACCGTTCTCGAGATATCGACTAAAAGTGAATTAGCGCGGCAAACCATAGATAAAATACAGCTAAAATGATGTTTTGCATTTCATTCTTAACGTCGCTGTTTTTAAAATCTATGTACAGTTTCTTGGAGGATAAATCAAAATTTGATTTAAGGAACAAGTCAAGTTTTCTGAGAGATAAAATAATTTTTTTCAAGATAAATCCCTTCTTTTAAAGATAATTCACATTTTTTTGGGCGATATATAAATCATTGAGATTCATGTCTATATCTCGCTTAATTTATAAAACAAATAAGGATTCGAAGAAAAAAAAATCATTCTTTTTACGAAAGATTCAGCTTTAATGCAGATTTGAAAGCCCTGCTCACAAACGAATTACATAAACCAAATTAAATGTCAAAGCCTTTTTAATATACCCACTTCCATTGCGCAATAAATACCGATCACACATAATGCATTCTAAATATTCAATATTTCACAAGACTGGAGAAAGAAGATATATTACAGAATAAATTAAAAGAAGAAAAAAAAAACGTACATCATTTAAGTTACTTTTAAAATTTACATTGCTCCCCTCAACTGTCATCGATCCAAAAAAAACAAAAAAAAAAAAATAAATACAATAAATAAATAAATAAATAATTAAAAATTCTTCGTGCACACATCGCACAGTTATTTTCATTTTAGTAATACATATAATAAAGATATTTATTAACTTGTCTACCAATAATATGAATTAGCTCAAATATAATTTATTTAAAATAAAGAAAGATGAAATATGATGGAAACCAGTAGATAGGATAAGTAAAATATCTTACATTTGCAGTTTTAAACTATATAAACACTTAAGACAAAAAGTCAATTCGTTTCCCATTATCGTCATTATAATTTATAAACATAAAAATAAAAATAAAATTAAAAAAAATGTAAACATTTTTTCTTAAAGATCATTCATTATTATTATTATTATATTTGTATGCATACATTTTATCTTGTAGTAAAGATGAGATGAGATGAGATGACGCGAGACTTTCACCGGTATCAGCATCAATAACAGCATCGCGCATCATTGATGTTTTATGCGTAAGCATTCAAAAAATATTTATAAATAAAAAAAATAAAAAATAAGAAAATGAAGAAGACAGTCGACGGAATAATAATAATGCCCATAAGTCCATAACTATATTATCATCAATGTATAAATGTAAAATGTAACTCTAAATATATGTTTTTCTATTATTAATTTTTTCATCTCTTTAGGATGCAGATGACGATGCTTCTGGTTGTAATGGTAAACTTTAACTTATACTTAACACTTGCTAATACTAGCATCCAATTTCAAAACATTTCTCACGTTTAAAATAATTATTTTTTGTAGTCATCTGTGTGTGTTTTTTTTTTCATTTATTATTTACACCGAACACCTTTGTGGCTCAGCTCCGTCCTCCTTATTTTATTATATTATACGTATATATATGATAACTGAAGATGGTACAATCGTTACCAACCTCTATATTAAATAAAATACAAATTTTGAAAGTGAAATTATTACCATAAATTAAGAATTTTAATTCTTCGTTGTTTTTTTTTTTACTTTTTGTTTTATGTGTGTGTGTATTTGTGTTTTTTTTTTTGTCTTATTAAAGAAAGAAGCGACTGTTTGCTGAATTTTCTTTCATGCAGTAGGTAAGTATATAAATTTTAAATGGTATGGAATGTGTTGAATGTTGTTTGTTGTTTGGTGTGAATTAGTAGGAATCACTAATTGTGTGTTTTTCTTTTTCTAGCTGTTCAAATTTAATTATTATTCAGTAAAAATAATAATAATAACAGGTACAAAATTGTGCTACAATAATATGAAATGTATTACGACATTCATGTTGTTTTGTTTTATTAAATACGGCACCAGACGTTTAATTTTTTTTTATTAGGTTTTTTTTTTTTATTTTTATTACAATTACAATTTTGTAATAAAACCTATCGGTATGCATCATAATATCATATTTTTCTTTTATAATTTTACTTTCAATATGTACGTTATTATGTTATGTGAAAATTCGTAATTGAACCGCAAATATTCTTTCCGGAAAAGTTTGACGAACTGGTTTGTTGGTATGTTAATGTTATTAGGTATTTGGTTTTCAATGAATGAGATATATATTGATAATAATTTTACGATACCAAGTAATACAAATCTTCATATACGAGTAATAATAATTTTATTTAGTAAATAATAAAATTTATTGCGGTGTTGATATATTGATATTAAAATGTTATGTTTAATGCTTATTACAATTTTGCTGCTTTTAAATCGTAAATCAATAATAGCTCGGAAATATGAAGATAGAAATTAAAGTTGAAAATGAATTAAACACGAAACATAAATCATGTTAAATGTTGTATGCTTTGTTTATATTGAAATTTGATGTCACGCTTGCTTGTGGTAATTGATTTAGTATGAATATTATTATCTATAGGCACGTATATATTAAAAAAAAAACGTTGTTCCAATTTAATTAGAAATAAGAACTTGAAAGAAAATGTTTTTTACAAAGAAACTGTCAGTTTCAATAAAACGAGGAATATGGAATTGTACTGGTTGCACACAATGTCAGATAGATAGATAGATTTTCTGTAAAACTGATTAACTCTAATTGAATTTGCTTTGAAACAAGGCAAACAAAAAATTAACATTGTAGGTAATATCCAAGACCCATGAATTTTTGAATTAAAATTTCGCTTTTGATAAAAGGAGAATCCCACATATTTACTAGCTTTTCGATAAAGAGAA
>JAABKK020060398.1:39532-56841 GCA_011634745.2 Catotricha subobsoleta
CATGAATTTTTGAATTAAAATTTCGCTTTTGATAAAAGGAGAATCCCACATATTTACTAGCTTTTCGATAAAGAGAAAAACTAAATGCTATTTGTATGGTAATCATCTATGGCAAACTTGGTCAAATATTCGAAAAAAAAGTTCGTTTCTCGCAGGATTTTGGAATTTCATTTCATTTTTTTTTTTTCATAATGTGACGATATTCTATTCATTGTGTGATATTATCGACATAATTTATAAAATATTACTTCTGATTTACCGTGAATTTATGTAACAACATTTTATTAAAATTCTGTTATTTATGGATATTGTATTAATTTCTGACCAATGAACTTATTCAGCTCAACCATTATTTATTATATTTCCATTAAACGTAAAATGTTAAATTTCAATTCTCCGAAATTCTATTGAGACAATTTCATTGTCGAAGCCATATCGTGTAAAACCGTATTCCAGCTAATAGATGATTCAGTATATAATAATTTATTATTTCATTACTAAAATCTCATATAGTTTTAGTTTTTGTAATTCGGTGGGATAATATAATAATCATATTTTGCTTCCCTATATTGATACAGAGCAACTTACCTTTAAATAATACATTACCATTTAATAAATACCAAAAAAAAACATTTAACAAAATGTAGTCACAGCTCAAACATTCCAATGGCAATCAAAAATTTTTGATTAACACAACTTTTTTTTGTTTTTTTAACTAAATTTCTGTTGAAAAAAATAAAATCTCCAAGATCAAATACCCACAACAATTATTGGAATGCAATCAAATTTATGATAATAGAAACGCGGTTAAAATAAACAACATATTGGAAATAATATTTTGATTGACCATTAATTTTTTTTTCTCCATGTAAATACCTAATTATAAAAAATTAATAAAAGAAATTTAATCAATAAAATCGAATAATCAATAAGTGCTTAAAAAAAAAAAAATACAAAATTAATCATTTAACTGTTCATTGAAAAAATTTAATATTAACCACTTCCACACTTCTCACCTATTATTTGAAAATTCAATTAATTTTTTTCTTTCTCGTTTGAAACCTTACAATAATATGATTAAATAATTAGTAATTTTGTGTTCGAAAACATAATCCCATATGAATATAATGTAAAAGACCGAAGACACAACACAGTTCATATGTCATTTTTATTATATGAATATAATGAGTAAAATGTAGGTAATGAACAAAAAAAAAAACCCGTACAGTATGAAAAAGTCGGCAGACAAAAAAAAGAAAAAAAGAATGTGTACTTCTACCAATCGTTAGCCAACAATAAAAATATTTATGCAAGCAAAATACTTTTACTTATATAATTTTGTTTCATATTGTTTTATAATAGATTTATTTTAAATGTTACCCGTTTAAATAATCTTTTCAGTCAAGTGAATATAATGGAAATAAAATCAAATAGTTGAACACATATATTTTTTTTTTTTTAAATTTAATTTTATTGTTTCGTTTTGTTATTTTTAAATTTTTTCTGTATTTTTTTATTAATAATATCTTGTAGTTATCTTTTATAATTCTTGAAAAATGTTTGATGATGCTGTATTTCGTCACCGAAATGTTCATTTTCTTTTGTTTATTTATTTTTATATGTTTAAATATTTCTTTTATAGATATTATTATTACATCTATTTTACTACAATTACAAATATAATTTATTTTTATTTTATTTTTATTTTAGTTTTTATTTTTTTTTTTTTGTTCAACTTTGGTTCATCTTCTTATAACATCAAATTTTATTAATAAAAGCATTTTTAACATATTAAATTATTTATTGTATAAGTACTATAAATGAACAGCAAATAAATTCAATAATAAAGAAATCTAGACTATTTAAAATCGCAATGTTTATAAACTATTATAATTTTGTTAATTTTTTTTTGTTTGTTTTGTTTTAATTCTTTTTTTGCTTTTATCTTTTCAAATACGTTGGTTTTCTTTAAATTAAAATAAACAGTCTTGAGAATAATAATTTCATATATTTATATTTACTAATAGTAATAAAATATCATATTATTATTTTTATAATTATTATTAATTATTATTTGAGAAATGTTTATTTAAGAGAGAGAGAGAGAAAAAAAAAATAACTAAAACTAATTCTTTGTATTTAATAATATATAAACTTAAACATATATTTAAAGATACACAGTTTTCTTAAAAGTTTTTTTTTTTTTTTTTGTTATTTAGTTCAATTACATTTAGAGATTATGAACTATAATAAAATACAATATTATTTTTATATAATTGGCATAATTTTACAATAATTCGTATAATTTTATAATTTATATGTTAAATGTTTATTGATAAATAAATTTGAAGTTTTTTTTTAAAATATCAGTATGAAGATCAAGTTTGATACCATTTATAAAATTAACAGACACTACAAATGTATATATAATTAAATAAACAAGTACCGTCTACAAAAGACTAGGACTGGAATTACTCATATTTAAGGTGGCTTAAATTAATCAAATGAGAAACCGAAATGTTTTTACGGAAATAAAATGAATATTTATTATTTATATTTATTATTTCTAATAATCAACATTTTTCCAATCGGTAGAATGAAACACTATTTAAAAAAAAAAAAAAAAACCGGAAGCTCTTGTCTAAAAAGACGTGTTATTTGAATGGGGGTAAATTAAATCGAAAACATTGGAAAAAGTTCTTTACCAAAATAAAAGTTACCCCAAAACCGAAAATCGAACACGCATTTTATGAACACAAACCGACATCATTTGTCATGATGGTGGAAAGATATCATTGTATAGACGACATATGTAATCATATCCTTGTCTAAACGTATTAAAATAATATATAAAGCAAAAGTTTTCTTAATTAATATTGAAGCACAATATCGCATCACAAAAGAAGGTATAATAAATTGTGATTACACGCGTATAAACGAAATAAAAATAATGGAATAATTTATTTCTTCAATTTTCCTTCCTTCACTTACGACCAAAAAAATAAAAATAAAAACAGATAAAAAAAAAACAACACATTGGTACAGTAGCTGATCTACACTAACTCTCCATTAATAATTATATCATCGAATCCGTACATTTCAATTAATCATTTTAGCACACAATTACATAAAAATTCTTATTGAATTTAATTAAAAAGAGCGTATCAGTCATCATAATTTATATTATTGTAAATTAATGTTCGTGAATTTTGTTTTCTATTTTTTAACTTTTTTTTTTTTTTATATATTCACCTTACAACAAAAATAATAATGTACCTTTCTTTCATTACGTGATATTTTCTTCTAATTATATTGATTTGATTTGATCATGGATAAAAAGATAATTAATAATCACTTCAATTGAAAGCTAAATGTAATTACATGGATTATATACTGGCGGCGGCATCAATACAACTATTTATAATGGCAAATTTGTTGATGATGTTGTGACTTAGTATATTATTGTAATTGTTGAAAAATTAGGCGATATTTATAAAGAATTGTTAAAATTAATTGTTGTAATGTAACGAATATTCAAGTACTTTTAAATTTAATTGTGTATTTGTGTGTGAATGTTTCTGTTTTGTCGTATGCTGTGTATGTGTAATAAAATAATTGAGAAAATTAGAATTGATACTTATTTCGAGCGATTTTTTTTTATATAAGATAAGTACAATAAAAATGTATATATATATATATATTTTTTTTTTCATGTTCATACAATTTATAACCTTTACAACACTTATATATAAAGGGATAATATTACATTTATTTATTCATCTGGTCTAGGTACAGACAATACATGTAATGTTATATAACAAAACAACATTAAAAATTTAATGTAGATAATTTGGCGCAATTTTTTTTTTTTATTTTTATTTTATTATTTTTGTAGTCATATCAATATACTTATAAACATTAAAGAACATATATTTATCGTATCTACTTTTACACTTAACATTAATTTTAATATCCATTTTTTAAAAGCATCATCATAATACATAATTTAGGTTCAATTATTTTGCATTTTTTTTTTGTTTTTGTTTAAAAAGAAAATATGTACCAGAGTAAATGTACATAATGTTGAGATTATATTAGAACAGAGAACAAGACATTTAGATTATAGATAACATCAGAGTGCATAAATCTGTGTATATTTAATTTAAAAATGTTTATAAATTCCAATTTATAAATCAACATCTTCTACTTTGACTAGTTTACATTTTCTATAATATTGATGATGATGATATTGATGGTATTCGTATTCACGTCATGCTCGGCCAAACATTGATGCAACATCGCCAGTACTTTGTGAATGTGTCATACCGGTATCATGATTGGTGAATTTTGAATTACTGTTTGTTGATAATTTGCGTGATGCATATAAACGATGTAAAGAATATTGTTGAGCATCGTGTTGAGCTGATTCTAAATCGGTTGTTGATGATGTCAAACCTTTCATGATTGATTTTTTTTATTTTAATGATTATAAAAGTAATGAAGAAAATATTTGGATACAATATTAAACTTCATCTACTAATGCACATTTATCTACTGAGGCTGAAGGATGAGGATTATTAGGATGTTTCTTAAATTATAATATAAATATTTATATACAGATATTGCAAGGAGTTCGTGAGGACCTAATCAATTTTTTTTTTGTGTTCTTTATAGTTGACCATCTTTAATTACCTTTGGTCCTGTCCTTATACATTTTATAATTACTATATTTGCTCGGTGTCTTAACTTCTGGTAAAACCATAGCAATGTTTGGCGTTTGATGTGGTTGTCTATTAGTACTGGAAAACTTTTGTGATTGTGACTTAGGCGAGACTTGTTGACTTTCTGCCATTTCCTGACGACTACGCATAGCTTTATTTTGACTGTATGATGAATTAGCGCTTGGTTGTAGCCATTCATGACGACATGCTTCATCTGGGGTCATACGTTTTTTGGGATCCCATCTGAAAGAATACGCAAAAAAAAATATTAAAATCGTTAAAACATTGTATTTATAGAAATTGATATTTTATAGTTTTGTTTTAATACTCACTCTAAACATTTACTAACGAAATCCACAAATATGGCATCATTACAACGAATTGCTTGAGCCAATGTTTTTGAGCCAGGCCTACGTTTACGATTTTTCGAATTTGTGATGCAACGTGGATTTCCTCGTGAATCAAAAAATAGACGTCTTCTTGAAGCGGTGCTGATTACATCTTCTGGTGGAACACCCAAAACTTCCATAATACAAGCCAATTGTTCAACTTCATTTTCACCCGGAAATATTGGATAACCGGTATATAGCTCAGCTAATATACAACCTAAGCAAAAAATATATATTTTTTTTATTATTATTATTTACGTTTAATTATCAAAATTAATTAATTTGAAAATGAAACATACCTAAACTCCACATATCAATCGGTGTACCATACGAAAGTCCAAGTATAACTTCCGGTGACCGATAAAATCTAGATTGTATGTACGTGTATACTTTTCGATGTGAATAACAAGAACTTCCGAAATCGATTACCTTAATGGAACTACTTCCTCGTTGTTTCAATAAAACATTTTCCTGGAAATATAAAATAGAACAAAAGCAGTTAGTATAAATGATGAATGATGACTCCTGGATAATTATTATTATTATGGTCAGCAATGTAATATATTCACAAGTATATTTTATATATGAAAGCTTTTATTTTCAATTATCCTTTTATGAATTATTGTGTACCATTAAAATGTAATATCCTTACCGGTTTTAAATCACAATGGATTATATTCTCTTGGTAGAGTAATTTTAAGCATTTTATAATTGAATTACAAAAGCGCCGTATTAGACTTAAACTGAATCCCTGGTAGTTATTTTTCTTAATCAATTCGTACAAATTGTAGCTGAAAATAAAAATAAATAAATTTTATTAAATATAATACGGATTGTAAAAATGTTATTATTTTTTAGTATATAAATTATCATTTATGACCAATGACTACTTAATGACAAAATAAAATACAACATTAATTTTCTTATCCCAAGAAAATACAATATTATTATTTATTTATTACATTATTGATTTTCACACATTTGTGAATAGGGCTGGCTATTAATACAAATGAGGGTAAAAGTCATTATTCATGTTTCTTTAACATTTATTTCTTTTATTCTTTTTTTTTATGTACTCAAATTCTAATATAATGTCTGGGAGATGATAAAATTAAAGAAAGAAAATTAACTTGAATATAATGTACATTCTTTATAAATAGATTTATATATAATTGTATTTTTCTATAAAAATTTATAAAGTAAATATTTTCTTGTAATATTAACAGCATAATCGTGTACATATTTCCTTTGAACTTGTCATCTCAACTCATATAATTTATTTAAATTTCTGAATTTGAATTTTCAAATTATAAAATTTAAATTATTACAATGTTCCAAAATCCAGAACGTGTCTAAAACCCAAAAAAAAAAAAACAACAACAACAACAACATCTTGTCAACAAAATCAAATATGAAAAATGCCAATAAATACGTAATAGAATTTGGGTAAACAACAACTTCTATTTTATAAAATGGTGAAACATATTTATAAACGTTGTCCTTTCTATTTTACTTTAAATCCATTCTTATCGTCAAAAGCGATTGCATGTTAAAAAAAATGTTTTTATCGAATCAAATTAATCAGTACATAAAATATTTCGTTAAATTAAAAAAGAAGAATGAAAACCGAAATAAAAAAAAGAGAGAAGGCAAAAAAATCAAAACCTATAAAATATGTAACAACCCAACAAGCATTCAAAATACTTTTTAATAGAATTGATTTGATAAATTGTGGTTGGTATTTTGTTTTGTTTTGTTGTTTGGTTGTTTTGTTGCTTAACATGACGTATATGTAAAACATATTTTTGTTTAACATCCATATCAAAACATTTCGCTGAAAATCGTTTTACACAAAATACCAAGTATATTGTGATGGAAACCATCAAAGCGAAATTTGTATACATAAATAAAAAAAAAGAAAAAAAAAATGTAATTAATGTATTAATAATATTAATAGGTTATCAATGTTATATCTAAAAAAAAAAAAAAATCCATTCGATTTTTCTTAAAATGATATTTGTTGTATCCGCAATTAAACGATAAATATTTCTTTGAATGAAAATATATAAAAATAAAAGCTTTTAAAAAATAAACTAAAAATCTGTCTATCATCATTTCTATTGATACGAATAAATTCACTATGGAATTTTCCACCATAAAAAGTTTCCTGTACTTAATTCAATATGCCGTGTCTATTTGAATCTCTTCATATTAGCATATTACCGATCAAGAATCGACAAATGTAATAAGGAAACAAGTATATAATTTAAAAAAAATAAAATAAAAGTATAGCAAACTTTTTCAATTCCTTTTATTACAATTTAATTTCTTGTAGTTTTTAAAAGTTGACATTTTATTAAACATAATTATTGTTCATTAAAACGTTTTTCCGTAAGATTTAACTTTTTCAGTTTTGAAATGCTGCCATATTCATAGCTGCCTGAATACTACTTTATTATACATAAATGAATTCATAACGATTTATAAAAGTTATGATATATTATAAACAGTGTAATACACATTTATATACAAATTTGCATGTTTTTAATTATTTTGACGATAATCCCTATTCAGAAATTTTCTGATTATAATATAATAATATTAATTCAATGGGAAAATAGGTGCAAAACTATATATCGCTGAAGGAAAATATTATTATGGTTTCAGAATGAAAACATAATTTATGCAAATAGAAAACCATAATAATTTTATATTTATAAATATTTGAGCTTTTTCTTGGTTTTCTTTTCATTTTCATGGGCATAACAATATTATTCATAAATATAGAAATAATATTGTACCGACAAATAATAATGATGATAAATTAAAGTTATTGAAGAAGTTAAGCAAACGCTCTACCAAGTCGAAACATATTTAATATAGACAATGAGGAAAATGTGAAAATGTCACCCGTATATGTTTTTCAAAAAAACTTGGAATTCTTTTTTTTGTAAATTGTTGTTGAATGCATATACAAGTTTTGTTTCTTTGATAATTATTTGATTAGCGTACTAGTTACATGATGGCACCAGACTTTTATTTTAAGTATTATTTTTTTATAATAGAAATATTGGAAAAATAATTTCTGTTCGACGTAAAAAGTTTATTAAAAATAAATTCCATTTTTTATTTGTTATTGCATTTAAATTGTTTTATTTTCATAAAGTGATAAAAGTTTATTAATAACAAGTTAAATGTCATTATTTGGTCTACAAAGTTTCTTTACGTCATTTCAATTTGACTGCAAATATTTCAGACTTGTAAATAATTTAGCTAAATTGATTCAATAAGTCGATATTTAATATTAAATAAAAATTTCCATGAACTTACCTCATCAATTCAAAGCTGATGCATAAATGATTACGAAAATAGAAATAATCCAGCATATGAATTACATTGTGAGCATTATCTGTATCTTTTTTTCTTAATTCATCCAATATACGCACTTCAACTAGTGCCTGATGATGGAAGCGCTTTTTATTTCTTATTATTTTAATAGCTACAGGTTTATTTGTCTTGTAATCTAATGCTCTAACTACTTGGCCAAAACTTCCTTTACCGATTACTTCAAGCATTTCATATCGATATGATATATGATCGTGCATTACCTAGCAAAAAAAAAAAAAATACATAAAATTTCATTCCTTTCTTCAATTTGTCATTTATTATTTACCTTATTATAGCTGCCATTATCATCATCATATCCAGAGTTTAGAGCTGTTCCGGGCTTAGCATTTATTTTACATGAATCCAATCCCAGATACCAAATCTCTTGATATTTATCAATTTCTTGACGTTCATAGTCGGACAGACGGCTGCCATGAAGTCTTAGCGCCTCTGTAAATTAAAAATAAAACAAATCAAATAAAATAAAAACTATTCACATTAATTAAGATCACGAAAGGTTATTAATTTTTTTTTTTTGCTACATTAATTATTTGAAAATTCGCTGTTTTATCGGTGTGTTTTATTAGTTATTTTTCAAAAAATGAATGTACCGCTAATTATTCAATTCAAATTAAATGTTTGGTTGTAAATGAACTGTACAATGGTTTCAATTAAAATTTTTATAATATTTATTATTATTAAAGCTCATGAATCATAATGTTCATATGAAAATTTTATGTAATTAATATTGGGAAAAAAGTTTTTTGCCTTTCGGTAATTGATAGCAAAGAAAAATATGTTTCTTTTTTTCTGAAAGAATAGCAAACTTTTCAAGTTACTCAATTAGAAATGTAACAAATGGCGAATAAATATTTTGTAACAATACTCCTTCCGTTCGTGTCAGCATTATTAAAATGCGTATTTAAGCATATGGAATGTGGAAATATAAATTGTGGGCGCATAAATTTCATAAGATATACAAATATATTACTTATGAACGATAATAATAAAAAAGCAAAGAACAAAATATAATTAAATTCATTATAATAAATCAAAACTTCATTATTAATATAAAATTTATTCTCGCAAAACGCGCATTAATACACGTATTATGTATGATTTTGGTTGGTAGAGTGGAGTATAAGGTCTAGGTCGTCGATATATATTATATATATAATAGAGGAAAAAAAAAACTGAATATAAATTCTGATTAAGCTGAAGAAATGGCATTGCCTGGTATATTTTTTGGTTAATTCGAATAATCTAAAAATGTACCATAAAATATGAAAACATTTCCGTTTCACAATAAATATTATGTAAAAGTTTTTTCTCTTTCTCGAAAATTATTATCATTACGTACTCAAAATAAATAAATAAGAAAATGCGTGATTGATATCGCACATATAATATTTTTTTATAATACGAATAGATATATATCCAATAAATATTAAATAACTCGAAAATAATTTTTATCGTATACAATAAATTGAGAATAAATATGACAATAATGGTTATATAAAAATAGGAAAACAATTACAGATAAGGAAAAAGGGAAAATAATTGAAATGAAATACAATTTAAATTTGTTGCCTGTCTTTCATTGCCATAAGCACAAGTTATTGTCAGAACCAAATTGAATATATGTAAAAAAAAAAAAAAAAAAATGTAGAAACAATAAATATATAATATATTATTTATATTATCAATAAATTATAGGTTGTCAATTGTCAGTTACAAAATATATGTACATATATGTTAGGGTGACCAAAAAAACTAACAACTGCTCTGCGTGTCGGTCAAAAGTCATTCAAATTCAAAAATATTTTGGAAAGTTTCTTTTTTCGCGAAATGCAACATTAGTACCCAGACTCTTGAAAATTCGAATGTCGGTTTTTTCTGGTCACCCTAATATATATATTTTGTTTTTGTGACCAAATAACAGATATCCCTTTCGCCCACATTATCAGGAACATGTCAGAAACAAATGTTTGCAATTTTCTGTATTAAGGGCAGCTAAGTATCGCAGGTATATCCAAGTATGAATGAAATAAATATTACATTTATTATATGGAAATTTTTTACAATGCGTGCAAAATAAATTATCTAAAAAATTATGTTTGTCTAGACATAAAACATCAAAGAAAGTATGAAACCCAAATACAATAATCATGTTTTGAAACCCTTTTTTAAGCGTCAAATTACAAAAAAAAAATGTGAAATTATGCTTTAAATTCTAGGCACACATCCGACTAAATACATAATATGGTTAAATATGTGTAATAGTAATATGTTGTGAAAAAAGATGTATATTACATTGCCATAATTGTATTTTCATATTTTCCACCATCTAAACGAAAGACAATTTTCATATTAATATTGGATAAAATGTTATTTTATATACGATATGATATGAAAATAAAATGCGAGAATATATACAGTTATATACATAATCAATCTTGTTATAATAATCTAAGGAAAATAATGTATTTTAGATTAAGTAATTATTATTAGATTGTCATATATAGCTCTTAATTATATAATATTATATCGAAGTGTATATTACATTATATGCGACCTTGATCCTTGATCTATAATTTTCATTTCTCTATAATTTAGTTTCTAGTTAAAGTTCTTTAATAATACCACAAACTAAAACCACAAATCATCGTATATTATCGATTATCCTGTGGATATGAAATTTCAATATTGATAATAATCAGACAGTAAATATAATCCATATGAAAGTTTTTGATTTATGAATTTCATAAAAAAAAAAAAAAAAATCACATCACATCACATCACAAAAATATTGTTATTGGTTTAGTTTTTGTTTAAGTAGAGTATAGTCAATGTTTGATTTAATTTTTAGCCAATAAATATGAAAAATAAAATTAAACTTAAATCTTACCTGATGGCGTTAATGATGTTAATTTTTCAGTTTCGTCCTGTATCGGTGACGCATTATTATTACTTTGTGGCGTTAATGGTGGTAATGAATTTCCATGTGAATCAATTGTTCGAACAGCAGGTGCTGTTGATGATACACGTGGCCCACAAAAATTTAAGTCCAATTTGCTGCCGGACAATCTCGCTTCACGGTCCCGACGACATTTTTCATTATCAATGTGTACCTGGAAGCAAAGACAATAAAAGAATTATAATTACTTAAAATTCGATATAATTTATTAAGTTAAATATTTAATTATACAGAAATACTTGGTAAGAAATTAATTATACAAATTAAAATTATTATGGGTGATGTTTTATATTAAATTTTTGTATTGGGATCACTATTATAGTCGAAACGAGTTTGTTTATTGTGAAATATATATTTTAGCTTTAACAGAAAATTGTTCATAATAAGGAAAGGTTGCTAGGTGAAGATTTATAGAATAATTAATGGAAAAAGTCTAAGTAAAAACCTTTCTCAAAATTGATATAATACGTATTCGAATTGCGTAATAAATTTTGGTTTTTGCTCTTAACAATATTAATACAAAATACTTATATATTCTACAAAGTTTGTAAAAAGGTAGATAGTTTCCATTGAACATTGATTGATTGAACGATGATATATTTGTATACCAAATACACTTTCATCATAAAATAAAAAAAAAACTTTTTTTTTATATTGATAATATGCGGATACGTACGATGAAAATTTCATTTTACAAAATGAAAATTACTTTTATCATTAACCACATTAGTTATCTTAATTAGTTTTGACTGCGTTTTGACAAGCTCATTGATTTTCTTTAACACGTCATCATAATACCGTATTCTTTAAATGGATATTGATGAGACATGACGTCGGCAGAAAATATACGCAAGCCGATGTACGTTTAAGGTAAAATGAAAGAGTTTTTTTTTTTATTTTCTTCTTTGAAGTAGGTGAGCACCCTCACCCTTCTACTTTATATAAACCTAGACCTATATTTGAATTATAAGTTTTTTGGCATTTATAAGTAATTATAAGTTTTCCAATAAGAAAAAAAAAATTGATTGGTTATACCTATATATATATAATCGAAGAAAGCTTCTACAGGTTGTATGACGATGACAAACAAGGGGATATAACATTTTAACATATGGAAGGTTACATAACACAAAAAATATTATAATACCAAATAATATTACAGCTGATTCTTTGACGTAGGTGCTGAACTGATAGTTTACACACTTTTATACGTCCAATCATTATAGAAATGTTCTTTTTTGGTTGGTAAATGTATGCAAATAGCGATTAAGTATAGAAAATCGGAAATAAATGCGGAAAATCTAAAAATATTCTTTCTTTTGTTAACTATTAATAGTCAAAACCAACATTGAATTTTATGATAATATATGTGCTCTTGAAAAATAAATTCACGTGTTTCGTGATAAAAAAAAAAGCAAAAGAAAAATAGCATATGTTTGAGTATTTTTTTTATAGATGGTATAAATATCATATAATAGATTTACATAAATAATAGGAATACATATGATTTGTTTATCAGAATATTTTTTATGAAGTGTAGTCAAATGACACAATAAAATTTTATATGCTTGAATTCAATCAATCATTTTTTTTTCTATTGCAAAATATTTTTTCTTTTTTTCTTTTTATGAAAGAATCAAAGTTATTATTTATTATTTTTAAAATTTTCTATTATTTAATTTTCTTTAAGCTATGGTTATTTATTTAACATTTCATTGAATTTGTTATTTATAACATAAAAATATATATAGAATACTTACAGGTCCGCGATCTAACATTTTTCCTAACATGAATGTTGTATCAGCATTTATACAAGTAAAGCTCATAAAATTTCATTCAAATCTCTCTCAATAATTTTTATTAGGTTTATTGATACAATATCACTTATAGAGAAAATGTTGTTGTCAAATCACTCTCTTCACCAAAAAAAAAAATAATGAAAATGTTTAATTTCGATTGAATTGTTTATATAATTGAAATAAGATTATATAAACATTTTAGGCATTCAATTATTTATTTTTACCAGAATTGTTATTTCCAAAATTTTTGTTACATTTAACTTAAATTCCTGAAAATGTGTTCCCGTGTAGTTCTATTTAGATGACTAAGTAGATATACAGAAAATTTATTAAATTAAGGTTGTATTTATAAAAAGTTTGTCTATTCCAAAAATGTTTCGAAAAAGAAAAATGTGTAAGTTAATTATTTTATGTGTGCTTGAAAAATGATTCTAACATATTTCCACTGAATTTGTAAGACAGAATGTTATAGAAAGATTTTTGGTAAATCCGTACATAGAAAATTGTGTATTCTATTCAGTTACAAGCACATAATAAGTATAATAAAAATGTGTTATATACTCGTAACTGTCAATTCATAAAACAATATATAAAATCAAGACTTTAAGTTAAACAACCGGAAATAATAAATTATGTTTGTTGAATTCATTAGGTTTTAGTGCCCTTTTTTTTCTACATAAAATGATAAATTGTACACGGTAATGTTACTCAAGTACATCTAACCAATATTTACAAGCCTTGTAAATCATATGTGGGTGGTTAATGTAGAGAGCATACAGTGGTATTACACACGTTGATTAAATATATTTGGTATTATGCAATTGTTATATGCCGACAGGTCGAGTTTTTTTTTTTCTTTTCTGTGTGTGTGTGTGTTATTTTTTTCTTTCAATCAATCAATAAAAAATAATGTTATTTATTATGTAGGTAGGGTAACCCATTCATAACGCAACGACAACAAACAAACATATACAACAGACAAAAATAAAAATCATTAATAATTAGCATAATATGTTCCCCATAACATCCAAGTGGATTTAAATGGAAAATATATAAATGTTCAGATGGATAGGCGCATATGAGTGTATAATATTTTATATTTTGTCAAATTAGTTTATGTCACGTGACCTAAGAGTTCATAATGCTATTAAATATTATTAGAAAGCGAAAAGAGTTTATTATTTAAATTTTAAAATATTACATCAGCTTGTCATTTAACATGTGCTGGTATTTCAAATGCTTTCTACAAATTTATTATAATCATTTTCACGTATTTATATATTATTAATGTTCAAGAAGCCATTAGATTTATTTGAAGGTAAGTCCCAATTAAATTACTAACTTTATAACAAATATTAAGGATCTAAGTATAAAGTTAATTGAGAGATTTGTGTGGGAGCTCAAATAGATATTTCGAAATTATTTACATTTACATTTCGGTAAAAAAAGCGTAGGTCTGAAGAATATTTACTCAGTACATTCTTTTAAAATTGACTATTGCTTAATCCTTCAGTGCCCCGAAAAGGTTACTTCAATATTTATTTTGTGCAAATATATCGTACAAATTGTGGTACAATAAAAAAAAAGAAATGTTAATGGAAAGCATTTAATATAACCGAAAATTTGTTTCAATATTGACATTAATGGATTGTATCGCAAAATACATTTTCTATTAAAATCTATTTTCGGACGATATAGTTTCTGATTTAAACAAAATAAAAAAAAAAATGTTATATATATATTTAACTCAAATTAATTTATGATTGAAAAATTTATTACTTAAAGTCATCTGTTAATAAACTGACCTAAATAATCATCTCTTTTTAGTTTTACACACTAGACTAACAGCGTAACAGTATTAAATTAATGATCAACATATTTAAATTTTTTCTGTACATAAATAATACATTTATGAGAGAGAGAGAGATAGAGAGAGATAGAGAGAGCGTGATATATATATTTATATATGAGTTCTATTTAGTATAATAAATTTTATTTATACTTATATCCACTTTAAAATGATGATCTATAATTTTATAAAAATAATATAGAAATGTTCTTCGTTCAAGTACCTAATAAATGACGTAGTTTACTATTTCACATATTTACATATAAATGTAATTTACAAATACTTTTATTTTATATATATTTATTATTACAATTATAAACAGTTGACTTTCGGTGACTAACTCTAAATAATATCTAATTTTATATATATTCATTGTGAAAAACAGAAACATTTATTGTTCTATAAATTTTAAAATTTAAGATTGGCTGTTGAACTTTACTGTATATAATATTTGAACAAACACAATAAAAATTTACCCACAACATAGTATTAAACATTTAAATATTTGGTTAATATTTGTTTGTTTTTTTTGTGTCTTTTTCACGAATTCTACTTTACAAATAATATGAATGTATTAACTAATTATTTTAGAAAATATCCATGAATTATTAACAACAAAAGAACACACAGTTTATTTGAATTAATTGCGTGTGGTCTGCTATAATTTCATGAAAAATTTGACAAAAGAATCTAAAAAAAATTTGTGCGGACGTTCAACTTGCCACTATGTAATTGTTTCTGGTTTTTTGTTTTTTTTTTTTTTTTTTTGTCGAATAACGGTAAATAATTTGTGAAAGTTCAAAGTTCGTTTCTTTTGTAAAATCTGTTACAATAAATCCGTTTTTATGGATAAAGAATAATAAAAATGCTGTCATAACAATACTTTTACTTTTATGATTGAATGATAATTAATTCTTGAATTGGATTTAGTCACACGCACGTTTTTGTCCATTATGAGGCAATATGATATTGTTGCTAATTATTATTGCAGGAGCGTCAATTTTATGTTTCTCGTATTTATTTATATTTCTTTTTTTAGAAGGATTTTCACTGATATAATATGTCCCACGTAATTATCTGGATACAAGATAATTACATTAGTAGCGATCTGATTTATAAGTAAAATTGGAAATAGAGTTTTAGTACATATGTTCGAAACCCATCATTACACCGAAAACTGAGAAACTAGAGAAATAATCAAATTAGTGATGCATAAAATCTCTAGTTACACGATTTGATATGTTTAACGCCTTCAAAACTTAATTTCGAATCAGTACAAAAATTGCATGTAGGTGTTTTTGTCTTATTAAATTGTGTATTTGCAGTAATATAAATCATTAGTTTAGTCTTGAAAAAAAAAAAAAAAACTTTTAATAAGTTGTTACCTAGCCGACTATTACTACGTGGGATATTGGAGCTATGGGTGTAGCTTTGCATATGAATTTTAATCGTAAGCATTTCAGCATTCTATAAAATATGAAAAAAGAATTTAAAAAAAAAGCAAAAATTGTACGGAATTTATAATTCATTGTGTTATCGTTATGTCTTTAACCTTCGTTTTTAATTGTAACAATTTAATGACCCATTCAACACCACCCTCATCTATAAGTAAGGTAATCTATGTATTGTACAGCACACCTAAATGACTAATTAATTTATACTAGGTTATTCCACAGTTAATTAAATGCATTACATTTTCCATGTTTATAGTTCAAAAATATTTGCAGAGGCAAAAACAAAGAGATTAGTGGCAATATGAAACCAAGAAATGTTTTTACATATAACCAAATAATAATAAAAAAAAACCACATAAAATGCTCATGGGAAATTTCACTAATTATATATCTAACCGAGGTACACTTATCTCTTTGACAAGAATATGGCATATAGTATCCATATCGACTTAGGCAACCAAAACTTACTTATTATACATCAGCCAATATGGCTTTAATATAAATACACTTTAAGTACACACATTGCGAAAACCATACGAAATATTTTCTAAAAGATTATTATATTAATAAGGATCGTATTATGTTGACGTCATATATCTTACCTACATTCCGTGTACCTATAGATTTTCTTTTAATGAAAATATTTCTATCAGAGAAATTTTTAAAAAAAGGTGTTCTAAAGGTATTTCAATTTGTTTTATAAAAACCGATATCTTTTTTGTTTATTTTCTAG